>CAJGYO010000011.1:17650562-17819428 GCA_904845875.1 Miscanthus lutarioriparius | reverse complement strand
GACTTATCCATCCAGCACCACGACAGAGTTATCAGATTACTACAAGAACAACCCGTCAACCATGAAGAAACGAAGGGCTACCTCACAAGGAATAAAAGAACCCAGTTATTATAGAAAGAACTCAGGAGTCTCATGAACAACCAGGATTACAACAGAAAAATGAATGACAACTCAGAAGACAAGATTCTTTCCATTACAAGTGGCTTCAGAAAATAGAAGATTACACATCTTACAAGACGCAACAAACTCGGTACTATGACAATCAAGGTAGCAAAGAGGAACCCGGACATAGCTAGGCTCTAGAACGACTACGTGTCCCAAATTGCTACTCGGTAGAACAAACCGCACTTGGCTACACTGTTTTCTTCAAAGGACGGACGCAGTGCATCCAAGGCGGAAATCAGCAGCACGGCGGGACAACATAGACCAGGGGAAGTCGGCATGCATCTGTCTACCCATGCCCGACGTGATGTAGGATCTTGTGTTGATCTGCACCGGACAGTCGCAGGGCAGGCAAGGAAGATCAACCCAGAACTGTTGGATGAAGGAACGCATCCCACATCACAAGACTTCCTCCAACTACCACCACGTACTTCCAAGTACAATGCCGCTGCGGGATTAGTCTACCTCTAATCCCTATCACAAGACTTCCTCCAGCTACAACAAGACGCACAGGAACTACAAAATACGCCCGGGGGCTGCTCTACTTCACAAACTACCATATTCATGACTACGAAGGTTTCAACAAAATGTTCAATGGATGAAAACAAGCACTCCGGGAGGGTATTTATAGATCGAAGGAGCGGTGCACATGGACTAGGAGTACCAACAAAACAAGCCTTACAAAGGACACAGTGAAAAGATAGGACTCAATAATGGAAGACTCAGGCGAGAAGGAACAGTACTCGAAGACGAGCATATTCGGAAGAATATGCCAACACTGTACAACCCGTGAACAGGCAATATTTACACTCAACCACCACCATACAACTACACCTGACAAACAACAGACTACCAGAGAATACGCCAAGAACAATGCATCCGAGTTTTCTTTTTGAATCAAAGAACTCGGATAAATGCTCAGAGGCTACAACAGGGGAAGATTTCAGTTCCTCGAACAAATCAGACTCAAGACCCTCCAACTCTTTGTTCGAAATAGCAAGAGGCTTGGGGGCTACACTCAGTGAGTGCACTTTTTCATCAAAAAAAAGCGCACATCACTCGAAAGACTTCTTCAAGACAGTAATTCTAAAACAACATAAAATTCAAGACCCTCTAGCTCCTTGTTCCAAATAACAACAGGCTCGGGGGCTATACTCAGTGAGTGCACTTTTTTCTTTGAAAAAGCGCACGTCACCAAGAAGACTTCTTCAAGACAAAACTACTTCAAGGACTCATGACAAAAAGAAGCCGGACCGAGCTATATCCAAGTTCTTTTTGATAAAGAACCCGGGTACATGCTCAAGAACATTTCAACGAAGGATCAGAGCGATTTCAAGACAAGACCCTCCCGCTCCTTGCACCAAACAGCAAGAGGCTCGGGGGCTACACCCAAAGGGGAGTACTTTTTTCTTCAAAAAGGTACACTCCACGCGAAGATCTCACAGAGCGCTACACGGTTTCGCTCAAGAAAACAATCGGACGACGCTTGTTCCTGCTCGGCAAGGCCTAAAAGAACAAGACGAGGCTTCCAGAGCTCAACCATGAAGTGCTCGGGGGCTTGTCGGTGCGGGACCCACAGGATACCCCGCAAGAAAGAGAGAAGATCTAGTCTAACTAGGATTCTCCCCATATAATCTTAGTAGTAGTATTATCATGTAATCCTACTAAAAACACTCATTGTAAACTGGCTAGGATTCTGACCTCCTGACTATATAAAGAAGGGAAGGGTTCCTAGAGACGGGAGATCATGATTTCTACAACACAACAACACACGATTAATACAACGCAAAGGCTAACGCCGACTAGACGTAGGGCTATTACTCGACCACAGTCGAGGGCCGAATCAGATAAATCGACCGTCTCTTGCGTTAACCATCGAGTTCCGCATACGCTGAAGTCCGAACAATACTGCCCCGAGGACCCCCGTTGGCGGGCTATCGATGGTCAAACATCGACACGCGCCACGATCGGTGCGCGGTAGTGCCCTGCGACATCAGCGGTCAGCGCTTCTGGTCGCCGCCATGTCAGCCCTCTGTCGTGCCACCATGCATGGCGTGGCATAGGCATTTGGCCGCGCCAGGGCAATATGCGCGGCCAAAAGTGTTAGTTTAAATAAAACCGAGAGTGTTAGATTTAAAATTAGTTTCAAAAAAGTGTTAAAATTAAAAAACAATCGCCGGACGTCGGTGGATGCCAACCTGATCCATTAGTTGTGGAGGCAAAATATCGTTGGGTGGGGTCAGCTTGGCAGCCCAGTCTTATCGCGAGCTCTACCCGTGCACCGCCAACGCGTGTGCGGGCGCTCCAGGGATGACGAGTCAGGTGCACTCCTCGGTAAGTGCCGCTATAAAGATTCGTGTTGTGTTGGGGAGCACAAAAAAAGATTCGTGTTGGTTATTAATAATATTTATATGTACAAATAAATTTATTATAAAAATATATTAAACAATTTATCTAATAATATAGTAAATATTTAGAGCGCTGGCGGAGCGCCGTTCGACTCCGGCGAGCATTAATCCTATCACTCTAACCGTATATACCCGACCCCACAAGAGGAATCGGCAATCCTTTTATGGTAGTAATTGGTCCGAATCGCAGACGCATCTACCATAGGGGCTTGTTTAATTCCTACCACCGAATTTACTCCCTATCCCATCGATTGTTGGATACATACATAGGTATTAAATATAAACTAAAAAATAATCAATTACACAGTTTGCGAGACGAATCTTTTAAGCCTAATTAGTTCATGATTTGACAATGTGGTGCTACAGCAACACATGTGCTAATGACTGATTAATTATGCTTAATAAATTTATCCCACGGATTACCGACGGATTCTGTAATTTATTTTTTTATTAGTATCCGAACACCTCATACGATATCTCAATAGAATATTCGATGCGACACCCAACAAGGCCTAGATCCTTATTCATATATACCAAAACGTCATCCCTATTTCCTTGCCGTCGATTTGTTCCAGTCCGTTTCCCAGCCACCGTTCGTTGTCCACATCCACCGAGAATTTTTTTTAATTTTAACACTTTTTCGATACTAATTTTAAATCTAACACTCTCGATTGTTTTTAAAACTAACACTTTTGGCCGTGCCTATTGCCCTGGCGCGGCCAAATGCCTGTGCCGGGCCATGCATGATGGCGCGGCAGAGGGCTGACGTGGCGACGACCAGAAGCGGTGACCGCTGATGTGGCAGGGCCTGCCGCGCCACCGACCTTGGTGCAGCAGTGCGGCACCCTGATCTGTGGCGTGGCTGGGCCAAATAAATACCACGCGCGAGCCCCGCCTGGCCGAGCAGCCACGCCACCTGGCCGCCGCGCCCGCCGCCCGTCCGGGGGTACCTAGACGGTTTAATCGATACGCGTCGCGCCCGTCTTTTGATGAATTATTTTCACGGCCGAATAAAGAATTTGATAAGCCAATGATTCGTCTTTCATAATACGGTTATGCATCATTTTAACTAATCGAGTACGAAAAATTGCCGCCGGCGTCGAGATACGCCGGGACTGCCGGTTCCCGAACTAGTTGGCACTTAATCTCGTCGACAGTGCTGCCGCGACGCAAAGAAACGAATAAGAAGCAAGTTGACAAGCTGCCACATAACATATTCATTGTTTTGACATAAGTTTGACATAACATAATCAAATAACCCTGCAAGTTTCGGATGCCAATATTCGTTTGACCTAACAAACTAAGATCCAGGAGTGTAAGGATCCCTCGGACGTCTCTGTCTCTTCTGATTTGTTGGCAACACATTGGGAGTGTAGCCAACGTCGGTATGGTCGCGTCGACGGTGCGTACGGCTCGTACCCTATAAGTATATGATACGCACGATTATTTATAATTCTTTATGATCGTTAGCTCATGGAGCCTACGTATTGAAACAAACTATCTTTGTTAGTACCTGTGAGGCTCCTTGGGTGCCAAGTGGGGCACCACCAAGCTGAGATATGCCGATCTCATCCTGCGGCCAATCGTCCCACTGGTCGTGCTATCCACGGAAGCCCGGGGGTTCGTCGTCGTCATCGTCGTCCTCGGTTGCAGGGTCCTTTCCAGCGCTATGATGTGGTGGTGTACGCACCGTGGAAGTGGCACCTGTCATCGGCTGAGAAGAGCCGGTCGTTGTCCTCAAAGAGGCTGAAGACGTGCCACCCAACCGCGCCGGGAGTGGCGGTTCCTCATAAAGAGTGTCCATGCAGCTCAGCTTCTGAGCTAGCTTCCCACAGCTCTTTTTCACCTTCTGCATAAATAGACGTTAAAGTTAGTGCATTACCCAAACACATATACACTAAAGAAACATTTATGGAACAGACAAGTTTATGTTTACCTCCACAAAAGCCACGAGAACGTCTGGCCCCTGCCCTCTAGACTCGTGTAGCCGGAACGCTGCTTCGTTGGACAGCCTTGACAATTGTGTCGCCTGGGTACAGAAACGCGGTTGGATAGTTTTAGTACACATACTTAATACCAAAATGTTAACAAGTTGTACCATTCAAGTATATTACCACGTATCTTTGAAGCGGGGCTCTCTGTAGCTGTGTGTCCTCCCTAGTGGTAACGTCGTACACATCTTCGATGACATCTTCCTCCGAGTCCTCGTCAATCGCCACATCAGTGTACGGGGGCTTGATATGTGTCCTTGTAGACCTGTGAAGCCACCGCAGGTACTCGTCAAAGGTGCGCTGGTCGTGTGGGGGACCCTCAAGGACCGCATGTGGTACCCTGTTCTGCCACAAATGGATCCGCGAGCTATGTGTCACGCGCCAATCATTCGTCTTGTACCTCTTCCTACGGTCATACCTGCAATAAAATGATGTTAGTTGTACCAAACAAACCTCTAAATTGTAGCATTATTATTAATCGATAACGTACCCGTGCAATTCTTGGTTGGTGGAGTAAAGCGGTGGTGGGCAGCCTGCCATTCTTCCAAACTGTCTGCAGACCCGGATAGGCAAGTGAATCTCGACCACATGGAAGAAAATAAGAGGGATGTCGCAGCGATACTCGTATGACTCGTCCCTAGTGACAGGACTGAGATAGGCCTGGAGCTCTGGAGAATCCCAAGGACACCAATGCACCTGAAATTTCGTAATTGAGTTAGGCTGTGATATAGTGTACATCGAAGAAGACACATGTATGATTGTAAAGAGAGCGTAACCTAGTGCTGTGTCAGGACGTCGAGACCGTCCGTGTACTCCCTGTACTTGAGCCACGCATTCTCTCTAACTAACTGTGCTTCCGTTCAGATATACAGAGCTGTAGGGAGTGTATCATGCCCGTTCCATCAGCTGTATTTAAAACGATAATGAATTAGCCACTAATAATCTCATCATATGGATATGGTTATAGTCAGAATTTTTTGCACCCATGAAAAAATGGTACCCATGTGCGGGTGCAATTTTGTAGCCATACCTATATGGGTAGCGGGTACCCAAGGGTTGCCCACGACTGAGAAGAAATATAATGCATGCTTAAACTATGACTATATGAGAAAGTAATGGAATGATGAATATGTAACGAATATACTAGAAAAATGATATATATGTCACCCCTCTTTTATGGCACTAGGTGTGCAAGTTGCCTTGTTGGACCATATTTTGAAGTATATTAGGTTAGGTGATGGTTTCAATTATAGCTGCATATCGAGCATATATATATATCATGGATTTATAGGTTCGGGAAGAACATAACCATATCCATATCCACGAACCCAATGAGTATGGATTTTTTCTATTAAGGCCTTGTTTAGATGACATTAAAGTTCTAAGTTTTTTCACTCTCTCTCCATAACATTAATTTTTGGACGTATGCATGGAGTATTAAATGTAGGTAAAAAAAATAACTAATTGCACAGTTTGGTTGTAAATCACGAGATGAATCTTTTGAGTCTAGTTAGTCCATGATCGGATAAAGTTTGTCAAATACAAACGAAACGTGCTACAGTATCCAGATTACAAAAATTTACAATCTAAACAAGGCCAAACATACCCATGGATATGTGAATCAGTCCACACTTATATTTTAATGGGATAAAAACATATCGGGTTTCGGATCACAGGTATCCATTGCATCTCTAGGTGTGTGTCCGTGGACACAAACTTTTTTTTTTGGTGAACCCCCTGCCATCCTTACAAACGTCCCTCGAAGAGAATACCGTCGAGGGTTTTCCTGGCGTCAGGGATTGGCACGGCCTAGTAGCAACGGGATTTTTAAGTACTTTTTCTTTAGAATACTTTTGGTTCAGTTGCTAGCATTCACTATGAAAGTATGATCCCCTTTTCCTCACCAAACAAAATGTTCATACGTAAATGCGGAGTTACTTCTAGTTCCGGTAGCATCTCCATTCTTTCGGTGGCAAGCGCAGTGTCACACTCGGCTTGCTGGTCAATTTCGTTTTTATTAGAATTGAGACGTACAACTACAACTAAATGTACCTTAATTAGCAATCTCTTAAATAGTACTTCTTCTGTTCTAAATTATAAATCGCTTTGACTTTTTTAGTTCATTCATTTTACCTTATATGTATATAGACATATTATTTATTTAGATACATAGTAAAATAGATGTATCAAAAACATCAAAGCGACTTATAATTTGAAATGGAGAGAGTATCAAGCAGTGTTCCACAACAGCCGATTATGAGAAATCAGAGACAACCGCGCCAAACATCCCACTGTACCAGCGATTATCCTAATCATTAGCCTGTTCACGTGGTCGTATTTGGCTTATAAGCCAACGAATAATATTTTTCTCTTACATTAAACTAGCCAACAATACTTTCAGTCATGGCTTAGGCGCATGACAGACGCAAGAAACCACGCCAGCTGCTCATCAACTAACTTACCTGCTGACAGTACCACTTAGCCACCACCACACTTGCTCTCCTAGAAATAGAGAACCGCAAGCGAGACTGTTAGGCTCCATTTGAATATTGGCAGGCTAAAATTTAGTCCCGTTAAATCGGATGTTTGAATGCTAATTAAGAATATTAAATATAGATTAATTACAAAACTAATTACACATATAGAGGTTAATCCGCAAGACGAATCTATTAAGCCTAATTAGTTTATTATTTGACAATATGGTACTATAGTAAATATTTGCCAACGATGAATTAATTAGGCTTAATAGATCCATCTCGCGAATTAGTCCAGAGCTTCTATAATTAGTTTTATAGTTAGTTTATGTTTAATTCTCCTAATTAACATCTGAATATTCGATATGACTAAAGTTAAACTTTAGCTCAGGATCAAACATCCCCTTAGCATCCATATATGTGTCCGTATCCAAATTCCTTTTCGTAAGATCTGTCTGTATCTTAACTCAACCGTGACACATCAATGCTAGGGTGGTCTCCATCATTATCGTGTATCCAACCTCAATTATGCACATTTTTGGATGACTACCTATTCTCGGATGAGGCTAGGTTAAACGACGTGATCGAGCTGCATTCGTCTAGATTGCACCCACTTCTGTTCACTCTCACACGTGCAGTGATTCGTCTAGATTGCCTTCAAATTCCAAGTTTTTTCACTCTCTTTCCATCACATCAATTTTTGGACGTATGTATGGAGCATTAAATGTAGGTAAAAAAAATAACTAATTACACAGTTTGGTTGTAAATCACGAGACGGATCTTTTGAGCCTAATTAGTCCATGATCGGACAAAGTTTGTCAAATACAAACGAAACGTGCTACAGTGTCCAGATTGCAAAAAATTGCAATCTAAACAAGGCCAAAACACCAGTCGGATTGCGTAGTGTTTTCATTGAACTCCTAATTTACTACTACATATTAATCCGTGAACCCTAATGAGGGCTGGACGAGAAACTTGTGACTCGTTAGCTCGCTCGATTCGTAGCTAGCTTGGCTCGGCTCGTTGTGTTTTCTAACGAGCCGAGCCAGTGTTTCAGCTCGTTAGCATAACGAGCTAACTCGAGTTGGCTCGTAAGCTTCTCACAAGCTTAACGAGCTCAGTACAAACACAAGGATAACAGACTAACAGAGGCCCAATAGCCGTCATCCGCTCGTTCTCTATACTCGTGAAAAAAAATTGATCCTCACGCTCACACTGGCCAACCACTCATCCATTCCTAAGGCTTTGTTTGATGTAGTTGGATCGATGTCAATCCACATGTGTTAGATTGATTGGAGTGTAACTTAAACTAAGTTTCACTCCAACCCACATCATCATGTGTATTAAGGTGAATCAACAAGGATCTAGGCCTAGCAATATCTCTGGTCTCGTTCTCGTTCCCCTCCTACATTAGTCGTCAACCCTTAGGCATTAGAGCAACTTCAGCAAAGCCCCAAATCAAGGCCCCTACTTCTGATTTGGGTGCTCTTCACTTCTTTTGTTGGCCCCTATAATTGCTCTAGCACAAGCCCCTAAATCAGAGCTCGCAAAAGCATCGAAACAAACACTTACACGTGGGACCGATATGTCATTGAGAACAAACACAGCTACGGGGCGAGCAGAGGCCGGGGCGGACGGCCGCGCCCGTACGGCAGTGCCCGGGACACGCGAGTAGGTGCGGACGACCGTGTTCGTGCGGCACCGGCAAGGACGAACGGCCACGCCCGTGTGGCGGCGGCGGGGACGGGCGTCTGCGCTGGCGCTGGAGCAGCGCCCACGCCCACGCGGCGGCAGCGACGGAGCACCACACCCGCGCCCAAGCGACTGCAGTGGAGGAGAAGCTAGCAGCAGCCGCAGCCGGAGAAGAAGCTAGCAGGGGCCACGCGACGAAGGGGGCCGCGAGCAGGGGCCACAGCAGACATGGGAGGGAGCTGCTTCGGATCTGGCCGCGTCGGGGAGGGAGGAGAAGAAGCCGCGTCGCCGGTGCTCGCTGCCGCGACGCTCGTCGGAGGGAGCCGCCGGAGGGAGAGTAGGAGTAGAGCGCGCACGTGGAGGGAGGGAAGGAGGAGCGTCAGCGCGGATGGGGGCTGGCCTTTTAGGCCAACAGGAATCGGGTCAGTGGGAGAGATTTGTGTGTACTCCAAATTAGGGGATGTAGCGAGGGCTGTGCTGGAGCTGCGTTTTTACCTAAGCATTATATTTAGCTGTGGGTGCTTCGATAGGCGCCGTGGTGGAGTTGCTCTTAGCATTGGCACAGATGCGGCGCTGTCGCGGATGTGGGATGCCGCATGCTTCCGGCCCCTCTGTTTCTCGTCGCTCCTATGTCCTCTCTAGTCTTCACTTCCTCGGTGCGTGATGAAAAGTTAGGCGGATTTTTAACTTTTTGCCATCCTTACGGATGACACTCCTCCGTTTGTTATCTTTATGCGCGTCTCTACACATTTGTCATCGCAAACGATAACCCTCCTACGTTTTTACCATTTTTGCTGAGATGGCATGCCAGATGGGCACGCCAGCGTGGCAGGGAGCCTGTGAAGGCCTAAAAAGCATGCGAAATGACCTATGTACCCCTGCTGCTTCTCTCTCTCCAATCGCTGACATGTGGGCCCTACATGTCAGCTTCATCTTAAACCTCCCACCATCACCACGCAGAGAGGGAAGGGGAACTCGTGCAGTCCCGGTCGCCCTTATTTTATTCCTTTGCACCATAGATTGACGGATTTGTCTTCGTCCTTCTGGCTGCAGTGCAAGGCGGGACACCTGCTGTGTGGCGCCTGCCTTGACAGGGGCCACTGCTGCAAAGTGTGACTGCGCCACTGCCTTCGCGCACCGCGGGCCAGAGCTGGACCTGTTCGTCGGTGACGCCAGGGTGTCGTGCCTGTTCAAGTCCTACGGCTGCGGCGCCTCTGTGGCGTACCACGCGACCGCCGCGCACCAGGACGCGTGCGCCTACATGCCCTGCACTCGCGGTGCCTGGGTGCCCCTTCACCGCCACCCCGCCGAGGCTCCGCGACCACCTCGCTGTCGACCACGCCTGGCCCCTGGACACGCTCCCGGCCTACAGGAAGGCGCTCCCGCTCTGCGTCCCGGTCTCGGCGCCGGCATCGTCGGAGCCGCAGCCGCAGCAGCAGCACCACCGCCTCCTGGTCGTGGAGGGCGACGAGCGCAGCCTGTTTGCGCTGTCCGTGTGCCCGTCGTCTCAGTGTCGTGCGTCAGGACGAGCGCCACCGCCGAGGCCAGCTCGCGGTTCACGTACATGCTCTGGGCGAGGTCGCTGGCGGGCGTCCCTGCTGGCATGCCCCCCGGCATCGCGGGGCGCCGCCTGATGATGGAGACGGACGTGGCCAGCTGCGCGGTGCCCGGCGGGGCCGCCGTCGAGGACGGGATGGCATTGTACGTGCCGCCGCCGATGCTGAGCGGGTGATGGCGGGAGGTTGAAGACGAAGCTGACATGTGGAACCCACGTGTTAGCGATTGGAGGGAGAGAAGTAGCAGAGGTACATAGGTCATTTCACATGCTTTGTAGGCCTTCCCAGGCTCCCTGCCACCCTGGCGTGCTCATCTGGCGTGGCAGCTCAGCAAAAATGATAAAAACATAGGAACGTTACTGTTTGCGATGATAAATGTGTAAGTACACGTATAAAGATGGAGGATTGGCATCGGTAACGATGGCAAAAAGTTAAAAATCCCAAAGTCAGGTGATGGATGATGGGTCAAGCATCGAATGGCAATTTCAAACCTGACATTAACCTCTTAGATTAGGGCACTCAACTAATCAGTTGTCGGCCCGCTTCCAGAAGGAACCAATCTAAAACCTCCCCGCCACGCGAAGCAAACGCACCAAAATCGCGTGCCTTCCTCCAGATTCGCTTCCCTCCTTCACACTCCAAGCACCAACCCGAACGCCCGACGGCCGCGCCGGTCCCTGCCTCCGCCGCGCCGCCACCCCGCGCGCAGTAGTCCTTGCCATCGCTCTGCGCGGCGGCGTTCAAATGGATACGGGAAGCGGGCCCGCGCTCCAGTACCTCCTGTGCCTCGCCTGGGTCGCGGCCACCCTCCCCATCGCCGCCGCCGCGCTGCCGATCCCCAGGGCCGCCGGCGGCCGTTTCATCCACGGCCTGCTCTGCGCCTTCTCGTCCCGCGGGAAGACAGTCAGGCCCTCGTCCTCGTCCTCGTCCTCGTCCAAGGCGGTAAGATTGGTGCTGGCTTGCAAGTTGCAACAAGTTGTTGTTGCTTGGCCCCATATGTTCATACTGATTTTCTGTTGGTTATGAATTGTTTTGGCAACATAAAGCGTGCAGGGTCTAAACAAACAGTTGATGCGTGGCCCCGTATGTTCATACTGATTTTCTGTTGGTTATGAATTGCTCTAGTAACGTAGAAGCGTGTAGGGTCTAAACGGTGCTTGTGTCAACTCTGCTATTCTCTTGTCCAAGCTGAATTACGGATGAGTTTGAAATCTACTCCCTCGGTTCCAAATTATAGTTTCCTCTAGCTTTATCCTACATCTAGGATATTAAATGAATGCTTTACCAAGATATATTTCATAGACGTAGTCTTTCTCAAAAAAAGATATATTTCATAGTGGATTTAATGAAATTAATTTCATGTTATAGATGTCCATGCATTTTTCTATAAACTTGAGCAAACTTGGAGAAGTTTAAATTAGGACATAGCAAAAATGACATATAACAGAGAGGGTAAATGATATTTTGCCTTATCTACAAATAAGGTTCCTATGAACTTTACATAGCTGTGGAACGGTTTCCATGGTGTTGGAAGAGGGGAGGAATAAGAAGTTTTTGAGTAGTCAGTAATCACTGGAGCTCACACACTTTTTGTTAGAGGTGGTGCCATAAACCTGTACATATGTTCCTGGTTACTGGATAACTGCTTTCTTGCAGGATACTAGAGAAAATCTGATAGAATTTTGAGCTTGTGATTACTTTAATGCGATGTTGGCTTGTAAATTACTGAGCTCCTGATAGATACTACCTCCGTCCCAAAAAGGATGCAATTATGGATTTGGATGGAACAAACTTCTTTATGTTTGACTAAGTTTATAGAAAATATTATTAATATTTATGACTCAAAATTGGTATATTATGAAAATATATTCCATGATTAATCCAAGGATACAAAATGTAAGTAAAATTTGTCCTAATGTAGTTTAGTTTTGAAAAGTTTCTTGAGACCTGGGTTTCCAAAAACATGGTTATTAGCCTGTTAACTAGCTATATCAATTTCGAGGTTTAGTTACAATAATTTGACAATATACAAACCACATGCCAAATGAGTCCCATGAAAACAAAAACTGAGACTGTGTACTATCAACAGCAACAATTAACTGGCTATGTATCAATTTCCTGTTTTGTAGTTTATTTTAAGCTCTCAGAAACTCACTTATAATTCTTCTCTAAAAGTGCAGAGGTTCACCGTTCCACAAAAATTCTTCTTGCATTTTTACGTGGTGGGTGTGGTTGTGACGACTAGCTTGCTACTTGCAATATGGTTCTATGCATACATGAAAATGACACCTTTGATGCCAGAACCATCGAGTTACTCCACAATTGCTAGCCATCTTGTTGGTGGTTCAAATTCATTCTCTTTGGCAAATTTCTGGTCGTCACGCCCCATGGAACACAAGTATCGTGTCTGGCGTACTGTATTTGTTCTGATATTGATGGAAATTCAGGTCCTGAGACGCCTATATGAGACTGAACATGTCTTCCACTACAGCCCTTCAGCTCGAATGCACATCATAGGATATCTAACGGGTATTATGTAAGTTCCACAGTGCCTTTTCATTTGACTTCCTCCATTTTCTTGAGTTATATCAAGTAATGTAAGGCATGCCAACTCGTATATATATTCCCTCATTTTCTCCCCTTCATGCTTTGTCATAATTCACATGCCTGTGCTAAAAGGTCCTATATGGAAGTTCTTTTTCTGCATTGTGATAGCTTGTGCACATCTTATCCACATAACATGAAAATACATTGGATTAATCAGCAAGAAAATGCTTTAGCAGATGAATTATCCTTGACCTGTCATGATTATGTGGCACAGAAAATAAGCTGCTAATTTCAGCTCCTAAGGGTCAAGATTTATGCCTGGCTTTCTTTTAAGCAATACTTGAAGTTATTGACCTTTGTTGTAATGGTCTATTACCTAGAGGTTTACACAAACCATCGCATGTTTATATAAGAATTTATTTGGACAAGTATCATTGCACTGGCCCTTTCTTTCATTGTATTAGCCTTTTGGGATGACGCTTTGTTCATTTTTTTTCCTGCCAGCTACTATGTGGCTGCACCTTTATCACTTGCTAGTTCTTGTCTTCCTGAAGCAATACAATATCTTCGATATCAAATAGCTGAGTTCATAGTGAAGGGTCGAGCAAGAATGCCAGATCTAGCAATTGACCCATCACATCTCTTGAAACCTCTTCTAAAGTTGGGGTGGTGCCAGTGGATTGGTGCTGTTATTTTCATCTGGGGCTCACTCCATCAGATCCACTGCCATGCAATTCTTGTATGTATCCACTTCTGTCATTCTACTAGTTATTTGTTTGTTGCAAATGTGAACAACATACAACAGCAGTTGGTATGTGTAGAATATACCCATGTTTGAAACTGCAAACAACAATTGTTTTCGGTTAGTATGAAGACGATGGTTGTTTGATATGCATTTTTCCTGGCAAACTTCTAGGAGACACTTTTACAGAGTTATTTTATGCTTTTGCATTTCATTGTTTTTGTTTTCTGCTTTGGCAGGGATCATTGCGTGAACACAAAGATTCTGATGAATATGTAATTCCATGCGGTGACTGGTTTAGCCGTGTGTCTTGCCCTCATTACCTTGCTGAACTAGTGAGTTCCTACTCTCTTCCAGTCTTAATTAATATCCAGGATGTTGCAGATACTGATGAATATGGAAGATCCCACTAAAGTGCTATAAAAGATGTCAAGTGAATGTAGACTACCAACGAAATAAAGTTTCCATTTTCTGTAATTTTAGGGTCTTGGAGCCTGGGATATTGGGATGGGTTTACTATTGGTGGATGAGGGTGCTAACAAACAGGGAATTTTCATGCTTCCCTTATGCCAGATTTCTTTTAATGTTTACACTGAAGCTCTATGTGATGTAATGAGACTTCTCATCAAATATGCTCTGCCCCCCATTTTGCCAACTTATTTTTTCTCGAAAACGCAGGAGAACTGCATTTCTTTGTATTAAGAAGAAAAGGAGGGACGAGAACCCTTACACAAACACACCAAAACAAGTTCACTTCACTTCACAAGGTTACACAGATCGTCGATGACAAAAGACAAAACAACCTGACCTAGCCTAAGCCTGCTACTGTTCCCCACCCAGTGCAAGGGCAAGGAGGTGGGAAATTCCTTTAGCCCCGGCCAAATTTCAGTCCAGCAGGTCTCTTTAGCGAGCTATATTAAAGGGCGTACCCAGTGCAGAGAGCTCCCGCTCTATGCGGTGTCTGGGGAAGGGTGTTAGTGGCAAGCCTTACCCTCGCCTGTGCAATGCGAGGAGACCGCGACTCGAACCCGGGACCTTCCGGTCACGGTAAGACTTGCACCAGGCCCGCCCTTCCTTTAGCGAGCTATATTGCTCAAGCTAAATTTTGAGATGCCCCAGCAAAGACACACCGGTTATGGAGTTCCCAAATTGTCAAAGCTCCCAGAATTATAATAGAGTTGAGCTCCTTATGCATCTGATTATCCATTTTGCCAACCTAGTTTCCTCTGCATTATATATATCTCAGGAGGAGAATGTACATATTCTGTATAAGGCTTAAGGATGATAAAAATATAGTGTTACCTTAGGAACACAATTTATTTCACCATTGGCAAATATCTAAATGATGTAGATGTCGAACATTTTGCTTATCTTTGTCTAATTCATATAGGCCACTGAACTTTTGGGTTCAAAATCAGTACGTTATTAACAATTGCTGTTATTTTGGTATATAGGTAATATATTTTGGCATGTTGATAGCTAGCGGTGGATCAGACATTTCAGTGTGGTTCCTGTACCTTTTTGTGGTATGCTTCATTGTGACTTCTTTCACATTTGGCGTTCAGAATCCAAGCAAGCTGTCATTATGGATCCTTTCATTCTCTTTCGCCGCACCTGGCTGAACGGACTCACTTTTGTCATTTTGTGCAGATAACAAACTTGTCCTTTGCAGCGGTACAAACACATAAATGGTATCTTCAGAAATTTGAAGATTACCCTCGTTCTCGCTACGCAATCATTCCATTTGTATGCTAGACGTGTCCAGAAATGCCAACAGCATTTGTTGTCTGTTTTCATCTGCTACATGCAACAGATATTCATGTAAATGTGACTGTACCAATTGAAGCGCTGCAATGTTTAACTTAAAGTAGTTCCAATCATTGTGAATGTACTTATAAGGTTATGTTTGTGTATGTAGATTATAACACACAGATATTTGATGTACAGTAGTATTAATTAACACTTTTTAGCATTGAAAATAAAGTACTTCAGAACCAAAGACTTATCAAGTACTCCATTCCAAATTGTAAGGCGTTCTGGTATTTCTAGATACATAATTTTTGCTATGCACCTAGATATACACTATGTTTAGATACATAGTAAAATCCATGTATCTAGAAAAGCCGGAACGACTTACAATTTAGAACGGAGGGAGTAGTGACTATCTAGCTGATAGTGAGACAAATGGTGTTATTGTTCATCATACTTTCATTGTCTCAGCCTTCCATGTCATCAATGATACATACTTGTTTAATCTTAGGTAAGTTATGTCTGGTACTCTGATCTCTGCTAAGAAGGCCTTCCATTTTACATCTTGTTTGAAATCCTACTGCAAGTACTGTGGTGGGTCTTGTATTTGAATCGGCGTGTTTGAATCTTTGATTATGTCAACCCCAAATTTCTAATTCTGAGGCTTTCTCAGGTTTCTGTTGTTTACAGCAGACTAAATCCTTACTGGGAATGGTGATAGGTATGATTAATGAGAAACTGGAATGGTATTAGGCCAAAAGGATAATCTACCTAGCTAATTTATGATCATGGACCAGATACTTCAGTTGGATCATCCGTTCCCAGGTGCGCCTTCTCTGCTAAACTTCTTCTGTATTGAATCATCACAATTTGCTGGTATTACTGCTTTTGTTACTGAAGAGTTGCCAATGATTCATCAGACTATCAAAGATATCAGATTTCATAGAAGCCTTTAGATTGGAAATAACAGTAAAAGCTAACACTGCTTGTTGGATAGATATGTTGGCAAATGCAGTCAAAATCACTGGCGGCTCCTGCGATCAGGATCACCCTTTGTTCATACAGAAATCCTTTCTACACCTTTGCATTAATCACTGGCACCTCTGCAAAGAGAGGCCTAAACCCATCGCCTATAGGCAGAACTCCAGAGAAACGTTGATGTCTGAAGACTCTCAAGTGCAATAAGTCCTATGATGTCACCACTCACCAAGCTACTTTGTGCCCCTTTTTCCATTCCCGTTTTAACATCTAAGGACACTCATGAACCACAGTAATCAAGTCTTTGTCCACTAAAGTAGCGCATGATGACAAAAGCATCAAGCAAAGGCTACGCCTTTGGCACCGCCAAAAGAAGCCGGTTCTCTGATGAAAGTGAGCAAACTGCCACCAACCTACAGCACTCATGCTTCTCACCTGGGCCGGAATCTAAGGCGTTTGGTTAGAAAGCACATCCACGGATCCGCGAGAGAGGGGACACGCTCCTTGTCTTTGCCCGGCTAATCCTCCCCGCCGGGACATGTGTTCGCCCATACCACCTGTATGGAGTCGCTTTAGGTCTTGTTTAGTGCAGTCCCTAGGATAATTCTGGTTCTTTTTTGCCTGGGACTGGGACGCCCTGAAACTGGACGTCATTATGGAGTGTGCCTATAGGCCACTAGCCTGGTGGCTCGATCCACCGGCGGGCAGACACCATGAGAGCCTGCCTTTCGCTTCAGATGGTGGGGGCCGGGGCACCATACATTGAACTCAAAAGAAACTCTGTTCAGCACCGTTTTATCGTCCACCTTCTAGTGCCTGTTCGTTTGCGTAGCCTAGTGCACTTGTACAGTTTTATTATATACAGGAGCCTGGTGAGTGTGTGACGTTGCCGGGAGTTGGTACCTGAAATTCATGGCTGGAACGCAATCGTATAACGACAGTGGGAGATGGTGGACGGACACCTGAATTTCATGAACAGGCGCATAAAGGAATCAGATGATTCAGCAGGTTAGTTTGGCCGAATTTAGCGGGATGTGCCGTCCAGGGCTCGATCACATACCCATTTACTAGTGCCTTGGGAGGCGGGAAGAAGAAACGAATTTTGAGCACTTCTATGCGTATGGACGAAACTGTCCGTATGCAGTGCAGTCCCGATTACAATTTTTGTGCCGCTCGTATAGACAAACCTTAACAACCCCTTTTGTTCCTCACCGAACCAAAACTGCTTACATTTGAGTATTTGACCCATAGAAGTGCTTGATGAATGACGAATACGAGAGGTGATAGCTATACATGTGCGAATAAGCCACGTCTTGGCCGGCCATGACACGGGCGCTAGTCTTCATCTGCCATCTCCATGGGTCGCCAAATGACATGCGAAATGCGTCCAAAACCTCTCCTTTTCAGGAAAGCGACCAGGGCTTTCTTTTGTCTTCTCGTCGTCTTATTTTTTTCCCGCCCATTTGCATTTCGGCTCCGAACTGGAAGCTAGCCAGCGCTTAGAAATTAATGGGCACGCAAGGCGTCCACCTGGAGGGTGTGTGACCGATCCAGCCCAAGGTCCCGATGTCGTGAGTTCTGTTATGTTCTGTGAGCGTGTGCAAACAGCCAAACATGCATGTCCGTCCACAGGTTCACATTTATTGTTGTCTTCCAAAAGGGATTATAGTATAGGAGTATGTCTTTTTCACTAAATAATTGTTATACTATCACTGTCGCGAACTAGCTCTCCAATCATGAGTCATGACCTCCATCAAAACCTCACCATCATTGATCCCGAATTAGCTCTTACGTATATCTGAAGCCTAGACTAGAATTTCCTAGAAACTCTGCAAGAACTGTGGCGGTATTCCGCAATATCCCGCGGAATAATTCTGAAGTGTGCCTGCCCCCAAACTCGTTTCTTAAGATGTAAGTCTTGGTCACCTAATGAAGAACACTGCTGCTGTGCCCCCAAACTCGTTTCTTAAGAGTACTTGATATACTGTGCCCAGCTGTGGCACTGACGCTTTCTCCATGGAAGAATGGCTGGTGCCTGGTGGAAACCAGTAATGGTATGCCCCGGCCCCCGGGGCCGGGCCGCCGGGGAGGCGGTAGAAAACGCATGGGGGCGGGGAGGGCATGTTCATCTTTCAAGAACCACAGGCCCCCATTCAGGCATGCGGCAGGTTTTACCGATTGGTCTGCAGAGCGCCGAGCGCCGAGGCCAGATTGCCAGAAACCCTCACGCCCAGGCTCGACGGGAGGAGCACGAGCACCCGGCAGGCCGGCACAGTGACGATTGAGCAGTAAAGCTGACACGGCTTTGCTGGTGCTCGTGCCGCTGTGACCAGTGTCAGCTGAAACAGTGGCAGTGGCAGATCTTTGATTTGATGAATTATTGGAGCACTGTGCCACTGGTGTGTGGCAGCACGGATCAGGAAATCGTCTGGTTTCGTCAGGCGTCCTGCCCGTGCTGTGCGGTGTGGTGTGGAGGCAGGTACCAACAGGCCTTGGCAAAAGAAATTTTTACCCTGGAAGCCCAAGATTCACCATGCGTTTTGACCTTGGTTGAACTAGGAGGAGTTCATTGCCTCGGGGGCGGAAAAAATCAACTTGGCCATCACGTCCGAGGTTGTGATTCTGAAATCTACTGCGTAGGGTAGCGAAATGAAGTCTTGAAATCAACTTGGGTGCTTTTATATTTGTTTAGCGCCGAAGCAATAGTGGGCAACGTACACGATCTCTCTGCAAAGACCCGGGTAGAAAGAGTAAAGGACAGATTTGCAAGACGTTGCCTGCCGCCCTACGGTGTGGTCTGCCACATGTGCTGATTAGGAGTCAGTTAAGCTTCTGACGATCTCATCCCCCTTCACCCCACGTGCTGATTAGGAGTCAGTTAAGCTTCTGTATTGCACTCATAAGCAATGAATTGGTGGGGAACTCTCCTCCCCTCCCGTTAACCATAAAAAAAATCAGATAGACAGGCCGCTCGTATTCTACTGCCCCCGTGCAGCACTGCATTACTAAGGCCAAGTTGCACGGCATGGTATCACCAACTTACGCATGTGCGTTCATAACTTTGGGAGTCAGATTCGGCTGATGCAATCGGATGGGTCCAGCTGGGAGATTTGGGAGCGTACGACGGCAGTTCATGCAGCAAGCAGAGCACGCCATTCCGGCCCTGTTGAGTTCTCAAAAAGTACTACAGTAGCTATCACATCGAATCTTACGATATGTGCATGGAGCATTAAATGTAGACGAAAAAAAAACTAATTGCACAGTTTGGTTGGAAATCACGAGATGAACGTTTTGAGCCTAATTAGTCCATAATTAAACATTAATTGTTAAATATAAAAACTAAAAATACTACGGTAACTAAATTTCTAAATTTAACGAACTAAACGCAGCCTCAATTTGCTGCTGCTCACTGAAAAAAAGCAACCCCCGAAAAAAGGTCAAATCCTGAGGCTGAGGCACGGAGGCGACTGATTTGACACCGTCAGGCTGGTGCCTCGTCCAGTAAATTTCGGATGGTTTTGGATAATTTAATAGTGTTGAGGGATAAGCTGAAACAAGCCACCAGACCAGCCGAACGCGGCTGTGCTCGTGTGCTCCAGATCCAGTGGGAGTAACAGCCGAACATATACCAAATTTGTTCGGCCTTGTCCAAACAGGTATGCATTTGGGCCTAGTGGTTGCATGAACTCTCCAAATCTAAATGGAACCACCTTCAGCGCCACTGCGCCAGGACTAGAGCTGAAGTTGGCAATGGGTGGAAGACCGCAGGAGTATGGTGCTGCCAGAGGCGGACGTCGCAGACGCAGATGCTTGGCATGTGGCAATTCATTGCTGTATTGATATACGGGGTATGTGACAAGCCTGGACGATTCAGGGTGTGTTGTGCACGGCTTCTGAGTTAAAGCATCATACCAGGTACGATTTCAGTCAATTTTCTGTGTATACTCCCGTTCTTGCCTTCGCACGATTCAAACTTTGACATCTCTTCTCTATCTGTATCAGGATACAAGAGGAAACCAGCATCAAAAGAGTGTTAGTGCTTTTTTCGATTAAAAACTGTTGTGCTGTTAAATCGCCCGCCATTTCACTCTTTTTTGAGGTGAAACCAAAAGGTTCAGTAAAGGCCGGTGAATCCAGTCTCCGGCCAGCGGTTACAGCATGTTCGTTTCGGCGGAAACGATCATGGATTATTATTGCTGGCTGATTTGGTATGAGAAAAAATCTATTCTGACTTATAATACACGATCGTTTACAACAAGCAAACAGGCTGTTGGGCCGTCCAGCAGACCATCTCCAAGATTGACCAGCTTCTGGTTCAAAAGAAGTCCCGGACAGTGATTTACAGGCACTGTTCAACATCGTCCTGTCATGTAGGTGACGACGGATTACAACAATGGACGGCAAGGCAACATTGGGCAGGCAGGCATGGAGCAGTGCCTGTGTCGAGGGAGCACAGCCTACGTGGCACGGCGAGCCCAGTCAACATCTGCGCACCTCCTAAACGCCAGCTAGACTTTAAACTAATCCCTCCCTTTACCCATCCGTGTAGCCTCAGTATGATGCGGTCCAGACACAGCGGCCCCAGCTCACGGCGTCGCAGACTTTTCGCCGGGCAGACCCCCGTCAGCGTTCGTCCCCAGTAAAAGGTCTTTACGGTGACAGCCTGTCCCGCGCACTAAAAGCGAGTTTAACGTTAACCTAGGTCCAATTTAGTTCCAGAAAATTTTGTCAAATTTTTAGATTCTTCGTCATATTGAATCTTTAAACGCATGCATGAAGCATTAAATATAAATAAAAATAAAACTAATTACACAGTTTAGACGAAATTTACGAGACGAATCTTTTAAATCTAATTAGACTATGATTGGACACTAATTACCAAATAACAACGAAAAAAGTGCTACAATATATTTTACAAAATTTTTCACCATCTAAACAGGCCCCTAGCACTAGCACACTCTCTCTCCTCTCTCAAACGACGTTAAAGCCTGATGAGGAGAGAGAGGGACGGAGACGGACCGGGGGAGAGAAAAAAACAAACAAACGCTGCACAGAAAACGCACACCGGAGTGAAAAACGGCCTCGAACGCCACCCAAACCCGTCCAAAACCTCTCAACCAAACCCCTCCTTTTTCTGGCTCTCTCTCTCTCCGTTCTCCGCGCTGCAAACGCAAACACGATCCTCACTCGCGCTCTCCCCATCTCCATGAGAACCTAGGCGCCACAGCCGCCAAAGTTGACAAGACAGTGAGAAAAAGGGGCGGCTCTGCTCTCTGCCCCCTCCCCTCCTCCCGGGCGCCCGCGATGCCGCCGTCGCGGTCGCTGTTCCTGCTGCTCATGCTCGAGCTAGCGCCGCTCGCGTCGCTGGCCGCGACGGCGCCGGCGCCGCCGGTGGCGAGGACGACCGGGGTGCAGGCGGAGATCGACGCGCTCCTCGCGTTCCGCCGCGGCCTGCACGACCCCTACGGCGCCATGGCCGGGTGGGACGCGGCCTCCCCCTCCGCGCCCTGCTCCTGGCGCGGCGTCGCGTGCGCGCAGGGCGGCGCCGGCGGGCGCGTCGTCGAGCTGCAGCTCCCGCGGCTCCGCCTCTCGGGCCCCATCTCTCCGGCGCTCGGCTCGCTGCCGTACCTCGAGCGGCTCAGCCTCCGGTCCAACGACCTCTCCGGCGCCATCCCGGCGTCGCTGGCCCGCGTCACCTCCCTGCACGCCGTCTTCCTCCAGTCCAACTCGCTCTCCGGCCCCATTCCCCAGTCCTTCCTCGCCAACCTCACCAACCTCGACACCTTCGACGTGTCGGGCAACCTCCTGTCCGGCCCCGTCCCCGTCTCATTTCCTCCCAGCTTGAAGTACCTCGACCTCTCCTCCAATGCGTTCTCCGGAACCATCCCGGCGAACATTAGCGCCTCCACGGCGAACCTCCAGTTCTTGAACCTGTCCTTCAACCGACTCCGGGGTACCGTGCCGGCGTCGCTGGGCAACTTGCAGAACCTGCATTACCTCTGGCTGGACGGGAACCTCCTCGAGGGGACCATCCCGGCGGCGCTGGCCAACTGCTCGACGCTGCTCCACCTGAACCTTCAAGGGAACTCGCTCCGCGGCATCTTGCCGTCTGCGGTCGCCGCGATACCCACGCTGCAGATTCTCTCGGTGTCGCGGAACCAGCTCACCGGCACCATCCCGGCCGCGGCGTTCGGCGCTCTGGGGAACTCGTCCCTGCGCATCGTGCAGCTCGGCGGCAACGAGTTCTCTCAGGTCGACGTGCCGGGAGGTCTCGCCGCGGATCTTCAGGTGGTGGACCTGGGCGGCAACAAGCTAGCTGGTCCATTCCCGACTTGGCTTGCTGGGGCGGGAGGGCTGACGCTGCTCGACCTCTCGGGCAATGAGTTCACAGGCGAGTTGCCGCCAGCGGTCGGGCAGCTCACTGCGCTGCTGGAGCTGCGCCTCGGCGGCAATGCTTTCACTGGCGCCGTGCCTGCGGAGATTGGCAGATGCGGCGCACTCCAGGTGCTTGATCTCGAGGACAACCACTTCACCGGCGAGGTGCCATCAGCTCTTGGCGGTCTCCCGAGGCTCATGGAGGTCTATCTTGGTGGGAACAGTTTCTCCGGCCAGATTCCGGCGAGCTTGGGGAATCTGTCGTGGCTCGAGGCATTTTCCATACCGAGGAACAGACTCACTGGTCGCCTCTCTGGTGAGCTCTTCCAGCTGGGAAACCTGACGTTCCTGGACGTATCTGGGAACAACCTCACCGGAGAGATCCCTCCGGCCATCGGTAATTTGTTCGCTCTCCAGAGTTTAAATTTGAGCTGCAATGCCTTTTCTGGCCACATTCCAACGACCATTGGCAACCTCCAGAACCTGCGAGTTCTTGATCTCTCTGGTCAGAAGAACCTCTCTGGCAATGTCCCGGCAGAGCTTTTCGGCCTACCGCAGCTGCAGTATGTGTCATTCGCGGACAACTCCTTCTCTGGCGATGTTCCTGAAGGATTCAGCAGTCTTTGGAGTCTGCGCAATCTGAACCTCTCCGGTAATTCTTTCACTGGGTCAATACCGGCGACATATGGGTACTTGCCATCACTTCAAGTGCTCTCGGCCTCACACAACCACATTTCTGGGGAGCTGCCAGCCGAGCTCGCCAATTGTTCCAACCTTACTGTGCTTGAGCTCAGTGGCAACCAGCTGACCGGCTCCATACCGAGTGACCTCTCACGCCTAGGTGAATTGGAGGAGCTTGACCTCAGCTATAATCAGCTTTCAGGCAAGATACCAGCAGAGATCTCCAATTGCTCATCACTCACCCTTCTCAAGCTTGATGACAATCATTTTGGCGGAGACATACCAGCATCTCTTGCCAACCTCTCAAAGCTGCAGACGCTTGACCTGTCGTCCAACAATCTTACCGGCAGCATCCCTGCTTCATTGGCTCAGATTCCTGGCCTTTTGTCATTCAACGTGTCACACAATGAGCTTTCTGGTGAGATACCGGCAATGCTCGGTTCCCGCTTTGGCTCTGCTTCAGCATATGCTTCAAACTCAGACTTGTGCGGTCTGCCATTGGAGAGTGAGTGCAGCGAGTACTGGCGACGGCGGAGGCGGCGGAGGGTGCAGCGCCTGGCTCTGCTAATTGGTGTGGTGTGTGCTGCGGTGCTGCTCGTTGCGCTGTTCTGCTGTTGCTGTGTGTTTAGCTTGCTGCGATGGAGGCGTCGGTTCATTGAGAGCCGTGATGGTGTCAAGAAGAGAAGACGCAGCCCAGGACGTGGCAGTGGGTCGAGTGGCACAAGCACGGAGAATGGTGTCAGCCAGCCGAAGCTGATTATGTTCAATTCAAGGATCACTTATGCTGACACGGTTGAGGCAACCCGGCAGTTTGACGAGGAGAATGTGCTCAGCCGAGGCCGCCATGGCCTCGTGTTCAAGGCCTGTTACAGTGATGGCACCGTGCTGGCAATTCTGCGGCTTCCGTCCACATCTTCTGATGGTGCCGTGGTGATTGATGAGGGATCGTTCAGGAAAGAGGCCGAGTCTCTCGGGAAGGTGAAGCACAGGAACCTCACTGTGCTCCGTGGCTACTATGCCGGGCCTCCGCCGGATGTCCGGCTGCTGGTCTATGACTACATGCCCAATGGCAACCTCGCCACATTGCTGCAGGAAGCGTCGCACCAAGACGGCCACATCCTCAACTGGCCAATGAGGCACCTCATCGCGCTCGGCGTCTCGCGCGGCCTTGCATTCCTGCACCAGTCCGGCGTCGTGCACGGCGACGTCAAGCCGCAGAACATCCTCTTCGACGCCGACTTCGAGCCGCACCTGTCTGACTTCGGCCTGGAGCCGATGGTGGTGACCGCGGGTGCCGCTGCAGCCGCCGCCGCCGCATCAACATCAGCTGCGACACCCGTGGGCTCGCTCGGCTACGTCGCCCCCGACGCGGCCGCTGCCGGGCAGGCCACGAGGGAAGGCGACGTGTACAGCTTCGGCATCGTGCTGCTGGAGCTCCTGACGGGGCGGCGCCCCGGCATGTTCGCCGGGGAGGAGGAGGACATCGTGAAGTGGGTGAAGCGGCAGCTGCAGCGCGGCGCGGTGGCGGAGCTGCTGGAGCCGGGCCTGCTGGAGCTGGACCCGGAGTCCTCCGAGTGGGAGGAGTTCCTGCTGGGCATCAAGGTCGGGCTGCTCTGCACCGCGTCGGATCCGTTGGACCGCCCGGCCATGGGCGACGTGGTGTTCATGCTGGAGGGCTGCCGCGTCGGCCCGGACATCCCGTCCTCCGCCGACCCCACCTCCCAGCCGTCGCCGGCCTGATCTCCCGGCGGCCCTTCGCTGGCGTTGCCGCCTGCCAGATTCAATTGGGTAGCTTGTTCCATTTTTTTCCCTGTCGCTGATTAATTTCCTTAATTAGTTCAGATTAGTTTTAGTCTCAGCTAAGCCGGCCGGCGTGCGCCCCGGACCCCGGCGCCCGTGGACGGTCGAACTGACCCGTGGGGCCGGGAACCTTTTCCCGCCAAGGAAGGAGGTCGTGGCCCGCCCATGGCGGAAGTAGCCGTTGGGCGTCGTAATCTCGTTGGTTAGGGGAGGCGTCAGCTCCGGGGACGGGGGAGCAGGGAGCCCATGTGCCGCACTGCTGCAGAGGTGCTTGGCACGGCCTGATGCCGCTGCCATGCCATGCCCAAAGCGTGTCGTGGTGCTGCGCATGTGGGGTTTCCCTGCCCAAGCATCGGCAACGGCTACTAGTGCAGGACATGGCTGTCGCCTCCTGGGCCATTGATCTCGGCCGATCTGTACCACGACCCTTGTACTGTAGCGATTGATTTCGTGTAGGGGCCTGCTTGGCTTCCTTGGATCTTGTCTTTAATCTTGTTTCGGGAGTGTTTGGCTGGTGGTAAAGTCGTTGACGCTGATTTGTATGCTGATTTTTTTAGAGAGAAAAATACTGTACTATGGCTTATAAGCCAGCAAATAAGCTGGTTGAAACGACCAGCCGAACACTCAACGACCACTTTTTGTGCCATGTGCTGTACATTTGTCTGTATTTTGTTATCCTGATCGGTTCAGTGGGGTGGATGGATGGATGATACTCATGACCGTTAGCTTGTTCTGTTCTCTTCGTGAATGATTAGTTTTTGCCCCTGCAATTGTTTGTTTGTCCAGGATAATGATGGACGCTGCTTATTTCTCTAGATTAAATGCTTTGGAACGTTGTGCTGGCAAGTTGTCTGATTACTGGCCGCAATAACATTAGGATCCCATGCCATTATCTTTCTGCTGCGTTGCCCCACGTTTGCCGGGCAGCCGATGCCTGGTGACAGATCTTGATACCCCGGGTACTGTACTTGGGGTAAGCCTCAACCCCAGTGCCCGGGAGCCACTAAGCCCTTGTTTAGTCGGAGAAATTTAGATTTTGAGAGTCATCCAGTTGCCCGGGAGCCACTAAATACAATACTGTTTTTAAGTTAGGGTGGAACTAAACAAGACGTAAATACAGTACTGTCCTCACGTTACCTAGCGCCGAGATCCGTGCATCCGCACGCACAGCATAATTCGATTTCGCGCCTGAACATTGTTGGTACCTGCATGGTCATCAATCGTCGTGCGCGTAAAGCTGCATTCGATCTCGTCGCCTCTTTTCATGTACGACACCTGAACGTGCAACCGAGCAAAGATCCATGCGGGAGAAAATCTTCCATTTGAAATGCTGGATGCTTGTCTTCTAGCGTTTTTGTTTCAGTAAGGAATCCAATCGTTGACTGCAGGCCAAAACGTTTTGTCTCGTAAAAGACAACTAAACTGTGGATTAGTTTTTGATTTCGTCAATATATAGTCTTTCTATGTAAATACTCAAGTAAATTTGATGTGATGAGGAGAGATAATGCTAAATTCTAGAATTTTGGGTAACTAAACATGGCCCTGCATGCTTGTTTCTTCAGCAGGAATCCTGCAGCCTGCAGGCCGCATTACATTTCCCAGATCAGTATATTAGGCACTGAATGGATGTCCATGGCATGGCGTTCCCCAAACTGAACGTCGCCAGAGCACTCTGCACTCGTGCCCCTACTTTCTTTTGAGTTCAATGCGTCAAGGGGAGAGGAGAGACCGACGACTGGCACGCACCACGATCCCGCTGCTTTTGATTGCCCCGCACTCGCTGTCTCGAAGCGCGTCTCGGGATGCCAATGGCACCCCCATACGGGTTTAGATGGTAAGTTTTTTCATTCTCTCTAGATTTTCTGAATTTTTGGATATATGTAAAGAGTAAGCATACTTCACGGTATATAGAGAAAAATAACTAACGAAATACTAATTGCGCAGTTTGGTTTGTAAATTACAAGACGAATCTTTTGAACCTAATTAGCCTTATAATTAAACAATAATTGTCAAATAAAACGAAAACGCTACCGTGCACTAAAGTAACTAAATCCGGCCCTAATCGAATCCGCCCTCCAACTAAACACGGGTTTGAGCGTTTCACGCGAGGATATCGAAGCCAGGGGACCTGGGAGAGCGACGCTGTCAGGACTGAGGATCTGGGGAGATTGCAACCCATGGCATCTTGTCAACCGAGGCCTTGTTTATGGCATCAAATCTTTGTCAACCGGATTGGCATTACACACACAGCTTAGTTAGGCATAATTAGATAACACAATACAAACACCTAGATGCCAATCATCCTCTAAACAAGGCCCGGATTGGTCACACAGTACACCTAGCTGCCTATATAGCACGTAGCAATGCGGCTTGGACGGATCTGGTAGACCCTGAAGCCCAGAGCAAGTAGCACGTGACGTGATGTGTAGCGGCCTAGCGGTATACTGTACCCTGAAGCCCTTGTGTAGATTGAAAAAAAGCCCAGTCTTATTTGTGTCCAATCGTGACCAACTAAGTTCAAAAGATTCATCTCGTGACGGCAACGGTTATTTTTTTTACCTACATTTAATGCTCCATATAAACGGCTAAAAATTGATGTGATGAAGAGAGAGTGAAAAAAATTAGAATTTTGAGGCTATCTAAACAAGGCCCCCGTAGCAAACTGACGGCACGGCATGGCGCTACGCTACCTACTCGCCATCAACCAGGATCCAGCGAAGTGTCGACGTACTCCGTAACTGCGTTTGTATGTTTGCACATTTCACCGAGTAGGTTGAGCAGCAGGACTGCAGCTGCCACCAGTAGAATGTGCTTGCATGTGGCCGGCTGAAACAACGGTCGGAGGCGGACAGATGGGAGGCCACTCACAGTAGGCCCGTTTAGCCGTTACGTCAACGCACATATATATAAAGGACTAAATATAAATAAAAAAAACTAATTGCAGATGGGAAGGCGAAACTTTTGAACCTAATTAGTCCATAATTAAACACTAATTGCCAAATACAAACGAAAGTACTACAGTGGCCAAAATCTAAAAAAATTTTGATCTAAACGGGGCCTCGGTCTCACCACTACCACAAAGGCAATGAATTGGTCATGATTCGCTGGGACGCAGTATAAAAGCAAGACAAATAATACTTACTCCGTTGAGAAAATAATACAACTAGTAAAAATGGTTCACATTTGACGAAATTTCTAGTGAATATTATTCATATTTACTGCTCCAAAATAAATTATTATGAAAATACATTTTGTAATTAATCTAATGATATTTATTTGCTATTATAAATATTAATAATTTTTTATCTATAATTGATCAAATTTAGAATACTAAACCATGACACTGTGCTAGAATTGTGTTCTATTCATATAATACCTCTGTTTCAAAAAAGAATGTAACTATGCGTGCATGCCAGTTAAAGTGATTCATATTTGACCAAGTTTGTAGTAAATAATATTCACATTTATGGCTCCAAATTAATTTATTATAAAAATACATTTCATAATTAATCTAATGATATTTATTTTATTATAAATATTTATATTTTTTAATAATTGGTCCAACTTAATATACTAAAACGTGACACTATTCCAGAATTGCATTTTTTAGGGACGGAGGGAGTACTTGATATATAACCCATTTTATTTCCCTCACAGAGTTCTTTAAGCTTGTGCATCAATGGACTATAGGGCATGTTCATTTGGTTGGTCTTTGGTCTTTGGTTTAAATTGGTTGGTCTTTGGTTTTTTTGAGAGAAAAAACACTATTGTTTATTTGTTTGGTTTTGAAATTAAAATTAAAAACCAACAATGAAACATTTGATAGACTTATAGCTAGTTTCTCTTTTCTCTCTCAACTTCTTCTCTTGTCCATCTCAGCATAAAAGCACACTCTCAACTCGTTATTATACTTACTCTAAATCTTGCTGTCAAGATCCGGAAAGGATGGCCGCTAGATTATTGTCTATTGAGAAAACAACTTATGGAACTCGCACTTCAAGTAAAGTTGGAGTAAAACGTTGTGGAGCGCATCAGTGGAACCACTTGTCAGATCTATGGGAGACGACACAGGTTTTTCTGAATGGCTACAGGCGTAAGGGCAGTCTCAACCGTATAAGATAGTTGTTAGCTATAAGACAGCTTATTTAATTGTACTCTCCGTCCATAAAAGAATATAATTCTCTTTTCGAGAAGTAAAATAGTTTAAACTTTGACTAAGTTTGTATAAAAAATACTAATATTCATGATACAAAATAAGTATCATTGAATTCGTTATAGGATATGTTTTCATAATAAATTTATTTAGAGATATAAACATTAATACTATTTACTATAAATTTGGTCAAACTTAAACTAATTTGACCGGCACAAATTTCGTAATTACATTCTTTTCTGAACGGAGGAGTATTACTCCATCCATCCTAAATTGTAAGTCATTCCAAGAATCTTGGAGAGTCAAACTTTTTCAAGTTTGACTAAAATTATAGAGAGAAACACAAAGATTGATGACAACAAATAGGTATAATATGAAAATATAACTAATGAAGAATCTAATGATACTTACTTGGTATGATAAATATTATTATTTTGTTATATAAATTTGGTCAAATTTGAAAAACTTTGACTCTCCAAGATTCTTGGAATGACTTATAATTTGGGATGGAGGGAGTAATTTTTAGCACATACTCCCTACGTACTCAAAGAAATAACGCTGTGCGTTTCACGCTGTGAGATTAGTTGGCGCCCGTTTTTTTCATTTCACTGCTTGTTGGCGCTCCTGTTTTTTTCTTTGGCGCGGATTGGCGGCTGGCGCGTGATTTTTGCGCCAGTTTTTCCTGCATGGCAGTGGCACGCGGTCCTCCGAGAGCAAGCAAGCGCAGTCTCTCTCCTCGGATGCGCGGCGCGAGGAGACGCAATTTAATGTCCTCCTGGTCAGTTACTAGCGACGGACATGGGAGAGGATGAGGGTAACTTAGTCCAAAACGCTATGAGGATGCTAAACGACTTCATTTGCGAACAACCATCAAAGTAGCCAAAAACAACTTCATTTTTTAGTACCGGACTGATCCATATATTAACGTAGAAAAGAGATCTTTACCATTTTCTAAGTATCTATTTGTTTTTTAATGTACAAAGAGATAAAAACCTGAGTGTTGAGGCATCCTTGGAATTGAATTCATTTTATATGCGAATTTTAGAAAGTGGTGAAATATCAAATTCAAAGCCAAATAGCCTATTTTATTAAGAAGATTGAAATTCCTCCAATTGAAAGTATCCCAACGGCACCTTAGGTAAAAGAACGAAAAGAAGACTGAGGTTGCTTTCAGTCATTTTCATGTCGTGGCTAAACATGTAATCAACCCAACCCAGAAAATCCAGCCCTAGGCAGATCATTTTAGGCCCAAGAAGACTGATGCTTCTCCCAGGCCCATGGATGCTCCGTGCGATCGTGCTCGTGTCGAGAACCCAACCCGGTCGCCTGGGCCAAACATACCGGCGGCTCTCTGTTTCTCGAATCCCCAATCTTATCGCATCAAATCGAACCTATTCCGCTCCCACTCCCGGATTCGGTGGGACGGTGGCATATATGCGCCCGCTACCGGACTCGCACCGTCGCTCACACCGCTCGTGACGACCTGACGACGAACACTTCGAGCTCAGCCGCAACCTCCTCCGGGAAGCGCGATCGCGGGCTCGAAGGAGCTGAGATCCATCCAAGTTCTTCTGTCGGTAAGGAACCCTAACTTGTTTGGGGGATCGATCTATGAGGGGAGTTTCCCTCTTATCATTTGCTACTAGTGATTCCTTCGCTATCCCATCCACCCGTGTTTGCGGTTCCGTGCGATTAGTGGTTTGCTCTTGGGTGCACGAAAGATCGATCCCAGTCGCGGCCCAAGTGGTTGCTCCACACACGCAACGCCAGGTCCTCGTCCCAGTTGTTTGGAGATCTTAAGTTTGGGGCGTGGCCTCTGTAGGCGTGCACTTTGCGGATTCAATTTAACATCAGCTGCGTTATTTCACTGTCAGAAAATGCAGATATTCTGATCGGCACCCGTCATATCTGTTCTGGTTAGGTTTGGAATTTGTTGATGCTGTTAATTTGGTTCCAATATTGGTGGCTCCGGGTAAACTATTAGTGTATATTAATGCATCGCCGAGGTTCTAGATTTTGGTGACTTGTCCACTGCATTGTCTCAATACCAGCATCGCTATTGCTGTTCTGGTTTTAAGCTTGCTCATGAGTTTTTGAGTTTGGTCATGGGTTTTTGAGTTTGGTGGGGGAAAATAGTGAAAACGGTGATTTGGGTACCACGTGTTGTGTTAATTTTCCTATCAAATTTCTATGTTGCAAGAAAAAACAGTGATTTGGGGTACCTGGTGGTGTGTTCTAGTAATTCACTATTTTTTTCCTTCAATCTCATTTTCATTTGCATCCGAAATTTTCCTACTAGTGCATACTGCAACAACGGTAATATCTGTTCATGGTCACACTGCAGCGAAGTTTGCATCATTTGTGATTTATGCTACTTTTTATGCATCGTGTTTGATTATTGATTACATGAAGTTTGTTAAACAATTTCTTTTTAATCTTGGCACCTTTTTACTGTGTATTTACATAAAAAATGGTTGCTCCTTTTCAAGTCTAGCAGCTATGCTGTATGCTCACACAACTTTATGTTATTTGTTCATAGCAGGTCAAGGGAAGTTGAAGCAAAGGTCTAAGAAAAAATGGTATGCATAACGTAGCACTGCAATATTTAATTCTTTGTTTTATCACACAACTCATTGTCATGCATATTCTTTCAAAGCATTCTGTTGTTTGAACGGTTGTAATGTTGTATCATTTACCTAGTATATGGGACATTGGGATTCCCACATTGTCAGATGGTTCATCTACTCTATGATCATTTTTTTTCCACAACGGCATAGCCGAATTTCATACTCTATAATCAAATTTATTATTAATGACTCCTAGCTGGCCCATACGTGCACAATAAACATGCCTGTCCATGCTGCTTCAGTGGAAAATGTTGCTTATGATCCATAGTCTAAAACGCATGTGCCTTTTAAAATTCATGTGTACAAGTCATTACTTGTCAGACCAAAATATTGACCCACTTGATTAGATAGCGCTATAAACTAAGACAAGAATGGTCAGCCCCACAAAATGAACTTCATATTGAACATTACAGCACACAAAGTTTCTTATGTTGCAGTCCTGTTTCATTCTTAGCTTCCAACTGCTATTTTTTCATATTAAATGCTGTAGATAGAAATTTCCTTATTTTGGTATGCTCCTTGAGATTCAGGCATTTGCGCTGATTCCAATGATTCAAACATTAGTTGCATTTCTTCTCCATACACTGTCGCCCTTATATTTGACTTCTCTGCCTCGATTCTGTAAGTGGTATATGCTTAATTAGCATGATTTTTTTTTCATGTAGTTTTACGGGGGGTATGCTTACCATGGCAACTCGTTTGAGCAAACGTACCGTTGTTACCCAGCATCCTTCTTTGATAAGGTATGCTATTCTTGGTGCAATAAACTTTATCTGCTCATATATAGCACTTTGCTGTTCTTATAGCTAAGTTGGATTTAAACATCTTTTTCAGCCACACCTGGAAGGTGGTGATAAAGGTAAGGTTGGAGTCAATTTGGCTTCTCATTTTTTCTTTCATGCACGGAATTAATATGACATACATCTGATATTGTATTACCATTGCCAAATGTAGTAATCATGCCACCGTCTGCCCTTGATCGTCTTGGTAAGCTCGGTCATTATTGGCTCCTTTCTCCTTCGAATGATTTATGTAACTTCCTTTTATCGACTTGATTAGTGATAGAGATTAATATCAGTAATTGTTTGGACTCTTTGTAATAGCTTCCTTGCACATCGAGTACCCTATGCTATTTGAGCTGCACAATGATGCAACCCAGCGGATTTCACACTGTGGTGTTTTGGAGTTTGTGGCAGAAGAAGGCATGATCATCATGCCCTATTGGGTATGTATAAAAGGGTAGCTCTGTTCTTGTATCTTCAGTTATATGGTGAAAGAATTACGTCTATATTTATTTATTTTATGTATTTTCACATGTTTAGATGATGCAAAACATGCTTCTTCAAGAGGGTGATACTGTCCATGTCAAAAATGCGACTCTTCCCAAGGGTACATATGTGAAATTGCAACCTCACACAACTGATTTTCTGGATATTTCAAATCCGAAAGCCATGTAAGTAAACCAATAAAACTGTTCTATAATTATCATGAAAATCCTCTTCATTCCTCTTGGCATTCGGAATTATCATTCTCATTACTTGCTGTGAAATTTTCCAGCTTGGAAAAAACTCTAAGAAATTTCTCCTGCTTAACCACGGGAGACAGCATCATGGTAGCCTACAACAACAAACAGTATTATATTGATATTGTTGAAACAAAGCCTGCTTCAGCAGTTAGCATTATTGAGACAGACTGTGAAGTGGACTTTGCACCTCCTCTTGATTATAAAGAACCTGAGAAACCACGGCAACCAACAGTTCCTGCAAGCAAGGCACCTGCTGAAGGTTTGTATTTAGCGTCTTGGAGAAATCATGGCCTATGAATTCTGTTGACTTTTGCATGTGCTTGTTTTACAGTTGATCTCACCGTTCCTATTTATAGAGTTATAGGCTAGAATCCAGTATCTGCCTTTCTGTTTCTAGCATTGCCATTTGGAGAACCTCTGGCCAGAATTAGTATTTTGCACGTATTTCTATTATGTATAAGTGTAACTGTGGATAAGTTGAAAAGAAAATAGCTGTGCATGCTCTTAATTTCTACATATTTTCGTTCTCTATTTTATCTCTATTAGAGCATCTCCAAGAGTCTTTCTTAAACTCACTCTCTAAATTCCCATTTTAAATAAAAATTGCTATCTATATCTTTTCACCTTCCAGCAGCTTCTCTATATCTTGTGCGGACTCCTCTCTATCTTTGGCTAGTGAGAAACCAGGAATAGAGGATGGCAATATTTAGAGATCTAAATGAAGAAGCTGTTGGAGGGCTTTTTTCACCAAAATCTTTATTCCTATCAATACGGAAAGATATAAAGAGGCTCTTGGAGTTGCACTTAGAACTGTGCAAATTAACATTGGTTATATTACTGCTTTTCTGCCTCTCTATAGCTTGAATGTATGGGTTCATAATGTCGAGTTCCATTGATCCTGAGCTGCTAGCATTGATCCTGATCTGAGCTGCTAACATTTGACATCCATGAAACTGTTAAGTGCATGTAATACTACCTGAGTGTGGTGTTATTTGGGTATTTCCTAAAATGGTTGCTTACTGTTTCAATGTGCAGGTGGCAACACTGTAGTGGAGGATGAACCAAAATTCAAACCATTCACTGGTTCTGGAAAGCGGTTGGATGGAAAAGCCTCAAAACTGCAAGCATCTGAGGTTCCTTCTGCTGCACTTTCTGCACCTTCAGATTCAAACAAAAGAGGAAATCAGCAAATCTCAGCACCGGCAGCTTCAGGAGCTAGCAATTACAGTCGACAGAAAACTGGAAAGGTTGTTTTTGGTTCAAGTGCAAGCAACAATAAGGAACTACAAAAGGTATATCCTACTGCGATGAATCCTTGCTATTTTCAATTCTTCATGCTCCTTCCAAATATTTGCTGTTTGCTTCGATAAATCTAATGAATATGGTTGATGAATCATCTGTATTAATCTTGACAAGCTTTATAACCAAAGACTTAATCGAGTTTTGTTCAGTGTATGGCGTATGCCCATAGAAAATAAACATGCTAAAATAATTTAGCATTCATTTGTGCTCAGGAACTCAAATTCATTTGAAGTTTCTGGTTCTTTCAGTCATTTTTTCTAATGGGGAATGTTTTCTTTCTTAGTGAGCAAAGTTTTGATTCAATGTCGTCAACATTTTCTGTTACCTGTTATAGCATAGTGACTAGCATTGATCTCATGCATTAGCTTAAATATTTTCATTTTAAAAAAGAAGTTATTGAGCTTGACAGTATGAGAATTTTCAGTAAGCCTTTGTTAAGAAATAGAACTTAGGAGTAAATATTTCACATGCATCCTGAATTATTTGGGTGACAAATGTGGATTCTAGAATTTTCTGTTTGTGCATTGTTCTCAAGAGTATGTGGTGCTCTTGTGTACTCTGCTTTGCTATAGATTGGTACTCTGATCCAAATTATACTTCACTTTGGCTTTGCCCTAAACCGAACTTATACAACTTTGAGCAAGTTTTAAGAAAAAATACATTTATCATAGTTCAAATAAATGCTCTATCAAAACATATTCCATGGAGAATTCAATAAAACTAACTTGATGTCATAGATGTTGGTGGATTTTTCTATAAACTTGGTCAAAATCAGAGAAATTTGACTTAGGGCAAAGCTAAAGCTAAGAGAACTGAAATTTGGAACGACGGAGTACAAGGTATATATACAACTGTACAAGTTAAAATATCAAATCTAATTTGGTTGTTGGTAGTTGACTCCATGGTCCATGCTAAGTCAGCAAAGTCATTATGAGTCTAGCATTATATGAGCTATTGCTATTCTGTTAAATTACTGTAACAGGCTCCTGCTAAAGAGGAGGAACCTGCGAAGAAGGATGAGCCCAGGTTCCAAGCGTTCAGTGGGAAGAGCTACTCATTGAAACGTTAGGTGCTACAGTTAGCCTTAAAATTTCCTGCCACCCTTTGGTTTCGTGCATGGTGTTCTGGCACCTGGTCATCACCATGTAGATATGAATTGAATTATGTATATGCTTATCTTGATGGAAATATGGCCATCTCTCTATTTAAGCTCAAAAATTTAAAACAGCGCTATTATCCTTCCTTACCCAGTGTGCATTTTGAATCTGCTCCTGTTAATTTTCGGTCATGGTTTCAGATTCGTAGAAAAGCAGGATTCAACCTGCTAAAATTTTAACATATCAGCAATCAGTCTTAGCGGCAGACGGGATGCGATGATTGTTGGGCCCTGGGAGTTTGGTGTCTACCAATATTATAGACCCCTTCAATACTGATTGCTGAATACTGAGCGAAGCAGCGCTATAAGCTGTGACGAGGAGCAAGTAAACAAGCTCCTTCAAAGTCTCAGTTGCCATTCAAAAAAAAAAATGCACCGGCTTTACAAACGCAGCATCTGTTACTCATACAACTGTACCAGCCTTGTTCGCTCATCTGTTTCAGTATCTAAGGCCGCGTCTGGAACGAAGGAAAATCGTATGAAAAGTAGAGGATTCGGTTCCAGAGGAAAGGAGCTGTGTCCACGCGTTTGGAACAAAGGAACTCAGCAAAACCTTTCCAGAGGAACGGTGACAAGGCGTGTACTTTTGGAGGAAAAAAAAAGAATGCGGTCAGACCTCTTGGAAAACTTTCCTGCAATGCTCGTGCGCTAACCAAGCTCGTCGCAGCGTTTTTCCTGTATTTTAGATTCCTGCTTTCTAAATACTCCTTCTAGTTATTTTTCTGCGTTTTTCTTTTCCTCTGTTTTACCACTACACACTTATCTTATTCCTGCGTTTTTTCCTATTCCCGTGTTTTACTGCACCACACACTCATCCTATGGGCTGGCAACACAGCTGGTTTTTACCAGATAATGAGTTCCTTGACTGTGACTGTTATGGAAGAGTAACAAAGTGATAACCAAAGCCTGTTCGCTTGCTCAGAGCGATCGTAAATTTCCGCCGGAAATAGTGTGTTTGGGCTGGCAACAGAGCTGGTCAGCAGAGCAGCTGTCAGTACAAGAAACTGTATCGTTCTTATCCCATAACCTTGTGGAGAGTAACAAGCAGAAGAATCTGACCGCTTTTGTATCTGCTAATGTACCAGTTTCTGACCAAACCAATACACACAACAATACACTGCTCTCCACTACAATGTAAAGTGAAAAATCCAGAACGCATACTTGTCAGTGTCGCTCCGCTATCATGCCTGGGAGTGCGAACTGTCTAACTTGCCACAGTGCCGACGAGTCGGCGACGGCACCCACACAGCCACGCCCACACAAAAAGGTAGCACATCATCATTCCATAATTCCATCAACCGTTCAAGTGCTCCACTGAAGCATGCACTGGTACTACACCATCTTTCGGTTTTGTTTTTTGGAAGAGGACAACGCCATCTTGATCTCGCATCAACCTGCAAGCCTCTGCAACTAACCAAAGCAACGTCTCTCTGACGTCGTCGCTGTTAGAAGTGAACGTAAATGAACAAGATGAAGAACTCTTACTTTTATTGATCTCGGAAATATATTTATACAAGTGGAGGGGTGTTATGAAGGGACACGACTGTTCCCAAAAGATATGCCCTTTGAAACTAAAATTAACTATCTAATCCTATCCACTAATCCTATCCTTGATGGATGAGATCACTCGTGAAGAGACGCATGTTCGTCTGTAGACGTCCGTTCGTGTATAGGTGTCGTTTCACAACACTTCCCTTAATCGAATCTTTCTTGAGATCAATGCAACTGTAAGTTGAAATTCCTCGAAAAACCCTATGAAAAATGACTCAAAATCTAAAAGGGTTTAACATTTTCACATGCTATATTGATTTCAACAACCGAATCAATCATTTAAAGACTACAAATTGTCGCGGCATATACTCCTCAAAGATTGTTTTTTACCTTATTGGATCCAGACCAAAAGTCCTAGGCAGAGTGTCTTCACACTCAAATTTAGTCAAACTAAAAGGTGGCAATTAAGGAGATTGCTCTTGTTCAATGATGAGAAGTATTACTACAGTAATATCTTCCCTCACAGAGTTTCTTTTCAGAAACAAGGTGGTGAACAATGAAAGCTTGTAGCACATGGTTTCACGCAGAGACCCAGCATAGCATACTCCATGGTATGTGTGAAAATGAAGTTTTTCAAATTCAATAATTGGCATATCAAATGAATTTGATAGATTCGGACATATAAGTCATAATGGACTTCATATTCTGAATTCAAATACAAATCACAACATACATTGTGTATAATTAAGCATGATTGCGTATATTGGTTATTTTGATATCATCGTGATACAGAAATAATTATGCAATAATTTGAGATACAATTTTCATCATGTGGATTCGAGATGGAGGATTTGGGTAAGACCAAATATTGCCTAGGCTTATAACTTGAGCACCGTCCCTCAGGGATTTTAGTGCGTCAATCAGGCTATATCCAGAAAATATTGGAGAAATTCAATATAGACAAATCATATCATAACAAAACCCCGATGGTTGTTCGTTCTTTAGAAATAGAGAAAGATCCATTTAGACCATGAGATATTAGAGAAAAGATATTGGAACCAAGGTTCCATATCTTAGTGTCATTGGAGCACTTATGTATCTTGCAAATTGCACCAGGCCTGATATCGCATTTGCAGTGAACATACTAGTTGACATAGTGCAAATCCAACTCACCGTTATTAGACGGGAGCGAAGCATATCCTCAGATATCTTAGTGGCACAAAGGATCTTGGTTTATTCTTTAAGAGAAATCATGATCCCAATATGATTGGATACACGGATGATGGTTACTTATCTGGTCCCCATCCCAAACTAGATTTATATTCTTATATGGAGGTACAGCTATTTCATGAAATCTTTTAAACAGACTCTGACAGCGACCTCTACTAATCATTCTGAAATTATTACTCTATACGAGGCATCACATGAATGTGTATGACTTCACAGAATGTGGTATTGGTTTGATTAAATCACCTATAATTATCTATGAAGATAATTTCGCTTATGTTACATAGATGCAAATAGGTTACATAAAGAGTAATGTCACCAAGGACATTGCCCCTAAGCTGTTTTATCCCCATAAGTTACAAGAAAGTGGGAAATAAACATCTTGCAAATCACCGCATGCGATAATCTCGCTGAACTATTTACTAAGTCCCTACCAACTTCTATGTTTAAAAAATTTCTATATAAGATTGGTATGCGACGTCGAAATTTGCAAGAATCAGGGGGAGACATCTCCTAGATGCTGACCTGTACGAGTATCATATTATACTATTTTATTTCACAAGTTTTACCCATAAGGTTTTTTTTGTTAAAGTTTTTAATGAGGTAATATTAACATAAGCATGTGTCATATTTTCTATTTTTCCATCATATTTTTTTATGGAAAATATCAAAGACATATATTGCCCTCACAACTCATTCATGATTTTTCCCTGAAAAGGTTTTTCATGTGAGTTATCCAGGAGACAATATCAATAATATGTCATCACATTTTCACATGAGGGTACCAAGGGTCTAAAATTAATATTTACATGAGGTAAATATAGTATGCTACAGACATCTTAAAACCTGAGGGCTTAATCATGAATCTGATTATAATAATAATTCATGAAAATTATTATGTAATTCACAAGTAATAAGGGGGATTTTGTGCCAAATGCACAACCTTATCCTTCCAATGGACGGTTCCTATACGGAACGTCTTGTTCTCGTAGTAGCCGGTGGCCGCAGAGTCATGGGTGAAAACATCCGCCGGTGGAAACCGGCCCGCGGGGCCTCGGCCGTGGACAGCCCAGACGCGGCCACTCGGCCGCGAGTGCCAGTGGTGCCGTTAGCCGTCTGGCTTTGAGCGCTCGGCAGCGGGCTGTCTGGCCGCGAGCGTCCGGCCGCGGACCGCTTGACCGCGCGAGGCTTGCGAGCCCCGATGCCATCGCCGATGGGGCAGGTGCGCCCCCACGACAGACAACGCGTGCGGGCGCCGACGCAGGTCGGGCGGGCGGGCGTCACCGCTGCACTACGCTGGATCCGCCAGGTCATTGCGAGCGAACTGCCGTCGGGCTGCCTGCCGCCGCAGACGTTGCCGCAGCAAGTGCAAACGTGCGGGTGCGCGAGCACCGCTGCCGGCCGCCTCGACGCTTATGGGAATGAAAAGCATGGTGCCAGTGACCGCTGTTGGGGCGTGCCAGGTGCTGGAGTCGTTCAACGCCGCTACCACGACAAGTCGATGAGTCATGGCCTCGGGCCAGTCGCAGCCGCTGCCGCAGGCTGGGCACGCAGGTCCCGCCGCCGCCGCGGTTGCCGACGACGTTCATGCGTGGGCATGGTGAGCTCCCGCAACAATTGCTCCAGAGCGGTCAAATTGGTAAGAACTTTTAATGGAAAAAATGTTCTTACCGTGAGCATTCATCCTCAGAAGATTTTCTTACCGATGAGCATTCGTCCTCGAAGAACAAAGCCATCTTCGTCTTGCTGCTGAGATGGAGTGCAAACGTCGATGATAAGGAAGAACTCTTGTTTTCATCTGATCAAAGTGCTGATAAATATATTTAAATAACAAGATGGAAGAACTCTTGTTTTCATTGAAAAGGAAATATATTTTATACAAGTGCCATTTCTAAAAGACATGCCATTTGGAACTAAAATTAACTGTCTAATCCTATCAACTAATCCTGTGCTTGACGGATGAGATCACTCGTGAAGAGACGTCTGTTCGTCTGTAGACGTCCGTTCGCGTATAGGTGTCGTTTCACGACAGTCGCACGGCATGGGTTCTGCAACACTTGCTGCTTCAGCAGCTCTGAATGCGTCGGTCCAGTTGCCGTTGGGAGTGGCCAGTGCCAATGGCCACCAAACTGACGAGTCCTCGCCGCCTGTCAAAATCGGAGAAAGCGCCGTGCACCAAGAACCGAAATCGAAATGTTTGTGGGCGAAGCAACGCGCACTTTGCCCCCTCATCAGCTTTTGGCGCCGGCGTTTGCTCGTCTTTTCTGGGTGCACATCGTCTTCAGGTAGCACGTAGGCGTTGGGTGCTTCAAGCTTTGTCTTCCTCTCTTTTTGGGTGCTCATCCACTGGGTTTAACTTGGGAAAGTTAATGGGAAAATGGTGGTTAGCTCCTAACGCATATCATCTGGAGCAGGATATATGACTTTTCCTTCCTAGCTATATCATCGTGATCACTGCCTGCTGCTTTGTGATTGAATTATGATAATTATTGATTAACGGTCACAACCATGCATGCATGTTTTGTTTTCTGACCTACCACACGTCAAGCGGAAGGGGCATATATCTTGCACCCTGCAGGTTATCCTATAGCTGTACGTGTACAAACGTATCAGGTGCGCACAGAAAATTTGGTGTAACCAACCGCGTACTAAGGACACACGGCCGGCCATACGACTCTCAGCAGGTACTTCATCAAGTTTCGTCTCCATATGACCATGTCAGTTTGTATGGAATTATTTGACCTAGTTCATTTCGTCTCCAACAGGCAACAAGGTTCCATTTGACCATTTCTTTTCCAAACAGATCGATCTGCTCTTCGCCTGCATACGCAATACATACTGCTCTGTTATGCATAGCAGAACTGTAGCAGGCTGCCAGGCTAGCAGCTCGAATTTTCCAGGTTCCGATACTGCTTGAGTACGCTAGCTACTGCCAGTGTATCACTGACGAGAAGGAGAAACTTGACACCTGATAGCGAGCGATCGATGATGCGAGAATCGCAGAACATGGCAAAGAACACACGTAGCCAGTATCATCGACCATCCATCTCCTTTCTTTCCCGAAAAGCGATGCTGTAACAGACGGCGTGCAGGTGAGGGAAGGTGATGGATGGCTCGCAGAAAAGCATATCGAATCCTTGAGCTCTCGACCGATCGCTCGATGGACCGGCATGCCATGCTTAAAACCCAAGTAAAATGCGTGGGAGCCGCCCTACTTATATGTAATAAACAATGCAAATAACGAAGGGAAAAGGTGTTTAGGAGCCATCCCCATTGTGCCATCACTATGGATTCTATTATCCTGAGCTGTCTTGTCGAGGTGGCGGCACAGCATAACAGAATAGTCGATACCGACTGCCTAGCTGCAGCCGACATGATGCGTGCATGGTCATGCATGGGTAGGATGAAATGTCAATCTCGGTAAAAGGGGAGGAAAATCGAGAAAATATTACCAACCTGTCCTTGTTATTAATTCACCTGAATTTAGGTAGAACGAAAAAGATCAAGGCTGTTAGCTAGCTTTTTTTCGTGAGAGCGCGAGGCTACCAAAATGTGGTGTTTATATTAGGGCCGGGGGAAATGAACAATAATAGTGCTTCACATGAGAGCGATCGAGAGCACAACTGATGCTTTCATGGATCCCCTACATATACTTATTATTAGGAGAAGCTAGCCAGTGTGCTAATTATGAAAGAGATGAACGATGATTACATGTTGGCTAGCTATATATTGATCAGTGCTATATATGTACCTAGCTGCAGCTCTAATTTGAGGGCGCTATTAAGCCTTTGTGGCATAATAACCGTACCTAGCTGCAAAATGATGCCTGCTGGCACGTACTCATAACTCATCAGTCGCAGATATTGATATGCTGAACAACAACGAAGGCAGTACCGCGAAGTGGTCCAAGGACCGACCATATGGTGTCCGCTAGGCGCTGGGCAGATAGACCGGATTAGGACCGACCTGCAAGCGGTACGCAAAACCGCTAAACACGAGGCGCTGGGCAGATAGACCGGATTAGGCAACTTTGTCCGGCAACAACTGCAAGCGCGAGTACGCAAAACCACATTTAACCATGCATGCGCCTAAAAACACGAGCTGGCCGGAAGAGAAATCGATCGGAGAGAAATCGATCAAAAAGGTAGTACGGTGGTCCTGAGGTTTGCCTTTTACACAAAGCAACATACACACACAATTACTCACCCACACACGCAGTCATGCACCAATGGATAGATGTACGCCATCACCATGTCTCCTAGCTATGTGTATCTCGACGACTCGCCGATCTCTCCGTCCGTCCTACGGCAGGGTGCATCGTGCATGGCTGGCGCCAACAATTAAACCGATCGACTAGCATGGCACTAGCAGGCAGGGAGGCAGGTCCTCCGCGTACGGCGAACACCGGAAACGACCCATCGCACAGTACGCGCTGCACACTGTGCTGCCACTGACTCACTGTATCGGAATAACTACGCGCGTACGAACGTGTACTAGCAGTACTTGGTGCTCGCCAGGCGTCGATCGCAGCCGGCCGGCAGCTGTGTGATCTTCGGCTCTACGGAAGCGCCCGGACGGCCGGTGTCTGTCCCCACCACGGGAAAAGGCCCTTTTTCCCCGGACACGGGGTGAAAGCATGTGATCCCTTCCGTCGTTTCCCCGATCGGACTCGAGAAAACCAGCCGGATAAAACGCCGGCCGATGCCGATCCCGTCGTACCCCGCGAGCGCTGGCGCGGCCACGGGCACGGTACGCTCCCGAGTCCCGATTTCGGAGTCCCCGGCCCGACCGCCGCATTTACCCGCGGCAACCGCGCCGTACCACGGTGCCCGCGTAGCATTGACCCCCCCCCCCCGCGCGCCGCGTGCGGTGTGCCACCATTCCTGGGTCCTGACCCGCGCGAGGCGGCCGCTGCCCGCTGCACCATCGCGACTCCAGCTCCACCCGCCACGCGCGACCGCTCGTGGTAGCGGGTAGTCTCTGGGGACTGGCCGCCTCTGGTTGTAAGTTGTAACCACAACTGGCTTCCGCCTAACCCAGGCTGTAAAGATTTCGTCTCCTCGCTCGCGCTCGCGCACACGCACACGCGCGCAGGCGCAGGCACACCACCAGCCGCACCACGCACGCGGACCAGCAGGGCCAGAGCCAGCCACTGAGCCAGGCAACCAGCCCACACCACACCGGCTGCTCCCCACCGGCCCACCACCCCACTCCGCTCCACTAACCAACGCCCAGGATTTTTAATAATCCCGCCACAACCCAACCACTCCGCCCGCTTTCCTCCGCGCATTTCAAAATCAGCCAACACCACAGCAAAGCGAGGCGACGAGGGCTGCAGCGGTAACAACGTGGGATTAATCGTTAATCAACTGGGCAGGTAATCTGACGGGGGTAATAAAGCAGGGGGGATTAGTGCGGGGTCGTTTGAAGCCGGGTATAAAAACTGCGAGGCTACCAAAGGCGACCTCGCGAAAAACTACCTGGGCCGCCACCAACACCGCCACAGCCTCGCTCCCGCCTCCCGAGCCGAGCGCGCAACGGAACTAGCTGCCGCCGCGGCGCGCCATGGCGCCGTTCCAGATGCGGTTCGGACACCAGATCTCTCCCGCGCGCTCCGACGACGCCGAGGAGGAGGAGGAAGAGGACGACGAGGAGGAAGAGCTTGAGGAGGAGTATGACGAGATGGAGAGCGAGGGGACGGCCTCGCCGCCGATGATGCTCCGGGCAGGGAGGGGAGCAGGAGGAGGAGGAGGGGGAGGGCTGGTGGGAGCCGTCGTGGGGGCGCTGCGGAGGTCGCTGGTGATGTGCAGCGCCGGCGCCGTGGGTGTCGACGACGACGACGAGGAGGACGGCAGCGAGGACGAGGGGATCGAGATTGGGCGGCCCACGGACGTGCGGCACGTCTCGCACGTCACCTTCGACCGTTTCGGCGGCTTCCTCGGCCTCCCCGCCGACCTCGAGCCAGACGTGCCGCGGCGCACGCCCAGTGCCAGGTGAGCTGCTCGCCACTGCCGTGCCGTGCGAATGATTCATAAGCGTTCATTACTTCTTCTTTTTTTTGTCTCTTGGATTTTTCCCTTTAGCAGCCTGTAGCTTTGTGTGCCTTGATTTTTTTTTTCGACTGCTTCCGTGACGGAATTGTAGCTTTCTGATGAAGTGGCCGTTGTCCAAACACGCTGCGTGAAAAACGGTGTGTTCCTAAATTCAGTTTGAGTGGCACGCTGTTTTCAGCGGGCGTTCCTAAGCAAGCTGGCGGAAGTGAGCTCTGAGGTCTGAGCTGTGTTTTGTTCTTCTCTGTGTTTAGCAACGATACAGTTCTGTATAAGGTGGTTAGTTAAGGTGTTCGAATTAATTAGTAGTAACTGAACAAGTTGATCTCGTGAAGAGAGACGACAGACAGTACTTTTAAAGTACTACGAGTTGTTGTTTTCTGTATCAGCAAGTACAGATGAGAATTTAGTTATTTTGGATTGTTCACTCTGCTCTGCACCTGGCGTAGAACAGATTCTGAAGATGAATTTTCAGGACATATTGTTCTGAAGATAAATGCATTCTTATGAAAAAAATTGTTTATAGGATATACTTACATGGGTAATGGTATATTGAGCCCTCAAGTGAATTTTGTCGCCAAACTTGATCTGCCCATGTGCTTGAACTTGAAGCAACAAGGCTGTTTGAGGTGGTTGGCCTGTTGGGCAACATGGGGCAACTAATAAAGAATCTTATAACCTATCTTTTATTTTGGGGTATGTTCATTTGTACTTGCATCAAATATGGTCTCAGACGTTTTTGTCTTTTTCCATTTTAAAAATGGCTTTGCATGGCATTTTTAGGTTGTTGAAATAAGATCAGGATCTTCTTCAGTTGACCTATTCGATTGAGCTAAGGACTATGGACAGTTTCCTTGCCATGTTTGCTGTCACATTCTATCTCTTTACTAGTAGTTGTTGCCAATACAGTGTTTAGCTGTTATGGTGACCTGAATGCCATATGGCCTTTAAACATGTCCCCGTTCACTATTTGTGCTAGTTTCTAACTTTTTCCAGGCCAAATTCTACATGCAGTGTAAGTGTATTTGGAATTTCACCTACCTCTCTGCAATGTTCATATGATCGAAGAGGAAACAGCGTGCCCACAATATTGCTAATGATGCAGAGGAAGTTATATGAGCGTGAAGGACTTAAGGTATACCCAACCGAGCAAACAAAGTTAGAATTGGAATGTTAGTATTCAGCCCTGTAGTGACGCTTATATATGCCCACTTTTGTCTTAGATTGAAGGGATCTTTAGGATTAATGCAGAAAATAGCCAGGAAGTCTATGTCAGGGACCAATTAAACAGTGGAGTGGTTACAAATGAAGTTGACTTGCACTGCCTTGCCGGGCTGATAAAGGTACTTTGAACTCCCCAATTTACCATTGGTCTTCCATGTGATTTCTTTCTTTGACCTCCAGATTGAGAAAGAATGGAAAATGACAGCCAAAGATGCAGAGTTGCAGATAACACCTTAAGTGTTATGAATATCAAACAGTTAGGAGTTCGGAATAATTAACATGTAGTTATTTTTATTGTGGGATACCCAAGTTCCCATTACTTATTTATTTTCTTGTACATCATTCCATGATCTGTGTTGTGCCTTTTGTAGGCATGGTTTCGGGAGCTTCCTTCAGGTGTATTGGATGCACTAACACCAGAACAAGTAATGCACTGCAACACGGAAGAGGAGTGCGCTCTCTTTGCTTCTATGCTACCACCAGTTGAAGCAGCATTACTTGATTGGGCCATTAATCTGATGGCTGATGTTGTAGAGCAAGAAAACTACAACAAGATGAATGCCCGGAACATCGCTATGGTTTTTGCACCTAATATGACTCAGGTTAACTGACATGCATCTTACTATGTCTGCAGATTATACAAGGTTTATACCTACACATACACTAATCCTGGCGTATTTCTCTTCCAGATGGCCGATCCATTAACTGCCCTGATACATGCAGTTCAGGTGATGAATTTCCTCAAGACTTTAATCATGAAGACATTAAAGGAAAGAAAGGAGAAAGATGGAGTACTTCAGGCATCGCAATCATGCTCTGGTTCTCCAAATGACCAAGATGAACATCAGATGTCAGAGCACTTGGAGAAACCTTCAGTTCTGTCAAGTCAAAAAGACTTTGATTTTCCCATGATTGATAGGGACACTCCTGTTCAAGTCCTTGGAGCTGAGAAAGCTCTCCATCATGACTCACAAATCCGTTCTGATGAGCCAAAAAAGTTTGGAATTGGTATGGACCACAAGAAAAGCCAAAGTGATGTTTCCTCTCTTGGCAGCGATTCGAACAATCGATTCAACAGTTCTGGAAGAGAATTCAGCAGTTCTGGAAGAGAATTTGGTAACAGAAATGGCGAAGGCTTGTTCGACAGATTTAGTTTTAGGAAAGGGGTTGAGAGGCTTTGCAGGCATCCCGTGTTTCAGTTGAGTAGGTCCATGAAGAAGTCTGCAGATGTCGTGGTCTTTGATGCCCCGCGAGAAGCAAGACAAGCTTGGGTATGATACAATAACGACATTGTATGTACTATGTAGTTGGTAATTCTGTTGTTTACACCTCTGTGTTTAGCTGATAAGCCATTCCCCTAGTTTGTGTGAGTAGAACCGGTTAGCCTGTAAGGTATTACAAAATCGAGGTTATCTGGTTGTATATTATCGCTGTTTACTTCTGACGAAAGTGTCTGGAGAAGTAGCATGTGGTATACGGAACGAACGAAAGCCACAGTGAACTCAGGCTCCGTGGCTCTGTGCTGCATACCTCAAACGTTAGTGATCTCTTGATGGTCTATTATAATCTTGCTGATATTCTGTAACCTTATTGGCCTGTACAACAACTATTAGTAAAAAACTGTTGCATAAATGCGTCTCCTCTTTTTTTAGTAGACATGCATTCACCAAGTGAATGAAATAAAAAGGATAAGAATGCATGGCTGGACTACTAGGACTGCTAGGTACCACCTTGGTGTTGTTTGGTTCGCCGTTTTGAACCCGCAGCCCCGGCCCTGTCAAATTATAGACCTGGAGCGAAGTCACAGGCGATGGGCCCCTTAATATAAGTCTAATAATATAATGATAATTTTAATAAGTGTAATGTATAAAAAAATTCTTTGAAACAACAAAAAGTTATACATCTTATATTACCTTAAAAATTTCTTCTAACATTTGTTTCTGCTGAAGTCATTGATAATGGCCTCAATATCAATTTCATCTAATAATTTCTTCGATGCATTTGAGACCTCAAATAATTCTTCAATAATTTCAGCTTTGAAAATGTTCTTTTGAGGAACCGTCATAGTGAATAGGATCCGCGCAATGGTTAGCGTTGCTTTGTATTGCTCTTAAAAATTTTTGAATGGCCTCTATCCTTCTCTTCTTTTTTCTTTTCTCGATGGCAACATGACTTCACTGTATATCACAGTAGTAAGAACAAATCCAGCGCAATAATCAACGTCGCCGCCAGAATAAAGATTGGGGTGACCTGGCTCCTCGCGTCGCAGCTGCGCGGTCCGTCCCAACCTCGCCCGCGTCCCTGCCGCTGCATCTGCCAACCCTGCGGCGACTACTGCACGGTCGCCGGCGACTCTCACTACCGCGGCACCGGTAACCCCGTCTCTCCAGCGGCGGCAGATCAGCAGAGTAAGGCCACCGCGAGCAACCCCACGGAAGGCAAATAGGCTCGAGCTGTTCCTATGGGCGGCGGTGACCAGAGGCGCGCGAACCCCCTGCGACGCTCATCGCGGCACCGGCACCAGCCCCCGCCCCGGAGACCAAGCCCACACAGGTCCTCGCGCCAGCCAAGAAGTGGCCCAACCATTATCCGTCCGCCGCTCGATCCTCGGGCGCCCAACCCAACCTCTCTGCGGCGACATCGATAGGCGACTCTCACTCGCTGCACCGGTAACGCTATAAAAGAAAGGTGAGAGCCGGAGGCACAAGAACCCCCGAGTTTCACCGCAGCCGCCGATGCCCCACCCGCTCATTTTTCCTATCCCCGAAGCGATCTCGCGCCCAAGAAGTGGCAACCCTTATCCGCGCATACGATCGGGCGCGCAATCGTCTCTCACCGATAGGGCTCCTCGCCGCGCTATCGAGGTGAGGATCGGAGCGCAAGATACGAGTTTCACCGCAGCGAGCCCGATGCCCAGTTTTCCTATCCTGAGCGATCTAGTGGCGCCACGTGGCGGCGAGCATCAATTGCCGTCGCGCCATGGACCGTGCTCGCATAGATCCGAAGTCTTCTATCTAAGCTAAGCGCCATTACCCAATCTTCTATCTAAGCTAAGTATTACCCATTGCTCTATGCCTACAAGTACTTTCAGACTTATCAATGGCATCAAGAGCCAGGTTGAGTGTAGATCTAGATCAGGGGTAGAAACACTAACCCTAATGACATGGACGAAGAGAGAGGGACTCACCAGAGCTCCTCAGCCGCCGTCACCATCGTCGTCGCGCGGGAAGAGACCCGCCGTCGAGCGGGCAGAACGGGAACAACCGCCGCTTCGGCTGCAGGTGTGTGCTGGCCTGTGGGCTCAAGCGTCAGCGCGCAGGCCAGGCCGGCCCCGAAGGGGCCAGTGGTGGCGCCGTATCCTCCTCCGACTACCACGCGCGGCCTCGTCTTCGGGCGTCGCCGGCGAGAGAGGGTCGAGGGGGAGAAAGTCAAATGAGGCTAGGGTTAGGGGAGGCAGACCGAGAAAAAAGGGGGGGCGCTCACCATGCTTCTCCACCATTGGAACCACCGCCATCGCGCGGGAAGGAAACCGAGCCGCCACAGACGTGAGCACTCGCCGCCGTGCGGTCTCCGTCTCGCGCTCGGGTCTTGGGCACCACCCGAGGGCCGCTCGACGGTGGCGCACTCAACCTCCGGCGAGCGCGCGCATCGGCGAGGGGCCCGCGGCAGCGCTATCATCCCTCTGGCCGCATCACGAGAACCACCGGCGCTCCACCAACATGGTCAATTTTTCAGAGAGTAGATAAAGACCAAAAAATACTCCTGAACTAATAGAATGTATTTTATTATCGTGTTTTTGCTGCAATAAAGTTGATTATCTTCTAATTAAATTCGAACCAATGGGAGAATTTAATTTTGAAGAGTAGTTATATGTCTTTCAAGTTAATTTATGAGTTTTATGCATTAATTATATTTTCTGCACAACGCTGATATAGAATTGATGCAAAAGCATCTTGTAAGTTTTATTTTTTAACCGACGAGATCACTCGGCTGCATGTCAACGGGCTGTAATACTAGGGTATGTGAATGAAAAGGCTTGGGTCAAGCCAGTTCATGATATTTTTTTGTTAGTTTACTAATTTTTTAATTAAATTAGAACCAATGGAAAGATTTAATTAGAAAATAAAATATAAATGAATGTTTTAGTCATCATGACTAAATTTTTCGTTACGGTAATTTGTATATAGATTTATCCCGCATGGGGAGAAGTTTGGCATAGTACTTATGCTAGTCAATCCTGCATGGCGGAAGAAGTTTTGTGATGACTCATATGTTATTGTATCCCGCATAGCGAGAGAAGTTTGGATAGCTCTTATGCTATCCTAGTATTGGCCATGGCATAGTAGAAATGTACCGTCATGGTCAATACTAACCAAAAGATAAGAAAAAGATGCAAGCGTGACTTGCAAAAGTACTGCTAATAAAAGACCTCGATGAGTTTTTGAAGTGGAATGAAGAAAGTGTACTCCTATACGGATCAAGAAATAACTTTGTTTGCATGACGTAATCATGGGAATGAAGTAAGTTATAAGTGTCTCATCGTTTACAGTTTTTCTAAATAGTTCTTGAAATTATGTTAGTAAAGTTCATGCCATATTTCGAGGGGGAGGAATAGTAAAATCAATTAAGAAAGATACTCTTCATTAAAAATGAGATAAAGATTAATTAAGATAAATGTGACCGTCGGAGGAGTACAACGGTCACAATAACGATACCCCTAAGCAGAGAAACAGCTAAATTTATGAATTTTGTAAAGTTCCGAGAGGAAGATAGCGTAGTCACTATCAAAGATATTAAAGCGGTGTTTAAAGCGCCATATAAGGTTTTAACAGATTGAATCTAAATAAGAAATTAGAAGATACACTATCTTTATAAAAGATGGGACGATTTAGGAGAGCACGGTATGTAGAGACCTATGACTTGAAGAGAAGCGGGACTGAGTGTCCACTTCAGTGATTCAAAACAATAAATTTTTCAATACCTGTTGATGTTGTATGACTTATACAACACCTGTTGTTGGCTATTCGAAGAAGATGAATAATGTAAACAAGGATCTTGTAATATAGGAGCCTGTAGAATTAATTGCCTCTTGGCAATGAAAAGCAACAACAGCCCCACATGAAAGTGCCAGTAACTGAGGCCTCAGAAGGTATCAAGGAATTAGTAAACTAGTTTTCTAATGACTGTGAAGTCTATGTTAGTGAAGAAATTCAAATGGAGGGTGATCACACCTCATTTGAAGAAGCCATAAGAAGCGTTTACTCGTTTGAATGGTAAGAAGCTATAAAAGTTGAAATGAATTCGATGAATACCAACGATGTTTGGGACTTAGAAGAAATTCCTAATGAAGCCAAAACAGTAGGCTGTGAAAGAGTCTACAAGACAAAATATGACTCTAAAGGGAATATGGAAAGATATAAAGCATGACTTGTAACAAAAGGCTTTACGCAAAGAGAATGAATAGATTACGATGAGTTTTCTCTCTAGTCTAATGCAAGGATTCTTTTAGAATCATAATGATGTTATTGGCACATTACGATTTAGAGTTACATCAGATGGATGTAAAGACGACATTCCTCAACGAGGATTTATATAAAAATATTTACATGGCACAACCTAAAGGTTTTATCGTGGAAAAAAAGAACGTATGTGATGCCGCCTGTAGAAATCCATTTATGGGTTAAAACAAATATCTAAATAGTAGTATTTGAAGTTGATGAAACGATAAGAAAATTTATGTTTAAAGAAAATGAGAATGACAATAGCGTTTATGCGAAGTTCAAGAATGGAAAATTCTTTTTACACATCCTGTGTATAGATGACATCCTACTCACTAGTAGTAATGTTAATCTGCCATTGGAGAAGAAGAAGTCTTTGTCCTCAAGTTTTAATGTGAATGATCTTGATGAATCCTCATTGGTTCGAGAAATTGAAATTCACCGAGATAGATGAAAAGGGGTATTAGGACTATCGCAAAGGCATACTTAGAAAAGATTCTAAAGAAATAAAGTATGCATGCGAGTAAATCTACGCCTGCTCCTATAGTCGAGGGTAATAGATTTGTGAACTTTTAGTGTTTCAGGAACCGATACGAGATCGATCAAATGAACATGGTTCCATATGCTTCAGCTGTTGGAAACTTAATGAATGTACAAGTAAGAACTTACCCCGACGTAGCTTACGTATCCGGGATACTTTGGCAGAAGTCCAGTCCAGATATAAATCACTGGAATAGAGTTAAGAATGTCTTGCAATTTTTACAAAGTATCATAGGCCTCATTCTGAGTAAGAAATAGCAAGTACTCTCAAATAGTTGTGGGTACAAATGTTAAGTTTTGGCGAGATGTGTAATGAAATCCACAGTAGTTGCTAACACTCGTAGTTGGAGTATTATTGTGGAAAAGTTCCAATAAAACAGTTGTGGTGTCATCAATGATGCATACCATAGTATAGCTTGTCATGAGACCTCAGAAACAGGCAAAAGTGGTTAAGGGAATATGTACCCGGATTTAACAATGGTAGTCAATAGTAATAACCATTTAATGTAGTTAACTCCTAAGACAACAGGTAAAGTGTGCTGTCAAACACATTGACATTAAGTTATATGTTGTAAAGGAGAAAATTCAGAATCATTTTGAAAGCATTGAGCATATAAGTACCAAGCAAGTACTTACGGATCCGCTTACCAAAGGCTAACCACCTAGTGCGTTCAGAGAACACACAACCGACATGGGTTTACGGAAAAGTCTATGGTTTCTGGATACTAAGAGCTTAGTTGAGAATCTGTTTCAAAATAGAGAAGTGCATTGTAGCTGCTTAATCTAATGGCAACTGACCGTGACGATAAGGCACGCTCTACGTACTGATATGCGATGGAATTGAAAAAAAGATAAAGTAAGTTAAGTTTAAGTCATAAGGTGAGAACAAGGGAGAGAATGTTAGATTGATCTCCACCAGTTGGCCCAACGACCAATTGGGCCCTTAATCCACGCTCTGATCGGGGACGCCTAGCCGTTCTTCTGGCTGATAGGCCCTCGTCGCGCAGCGCTATAAAGAGGAATGTGGGGGCCGGGATGCAAGACACGAGGTTCACCTCAGCCGCCAGCACCCCACCGGTTTTCCTATCCCTAAGCCGATCTAGAGGGCACGCTGTAAGCGACGGAAAGCGCCATCGCCTTCGTCGCCGCCACTGGACCGCGCCTGGACGGCTTCCCCGACTCCGACCCCAGTGGCCACGTTGCTATGGTGCCATGACCACGACTGCGCTTGACGACCCAAGTATTCTGTCTAAGCTAAATATTACCTACCGATCCATGCCTAGAAGTACTTTCAAACTTATCAAGAAGAAGACATCATTCTCTTTCTCCAAGGACAAAAGAACAGGTAACATTCACGCCATGATCCAAACAAAGAGCGTTTACGGTCTCTTGTAACAGCGAGGCCCGGTAACCGATTGCATTAGCGTTCCCGTTGCCACTGCGGAAACCAAACAGCACCTCAGTTGAATCTTAAGTCCGAACCGTTGTGATGCTTTGTCTCTTTTGCTGAAGCAGTCAGGCCAGTGAGGCAATGACCATGTGAAAGTGTACATCAGCCTGTGCAGGCAACGTATGCACACACAAAAAGCATGCCAATGCCAAGCGCATGTGCATGTGAATATATGCAACCTCAGGCATGTCTCCCAGGTCTCAAGTTTTCAATGCAAAAGGCATAAGATGACTCTGTCCCGTGCACTCCACTGCTCATCTCTCCTCGTTACGGCGCTGCTGTTCATTTTCCCTTCATCTGCAGCAGAGCCGCCTGCTCTCTTCATCTTTGGAGACTCCCTTGTTGATGCAGGCAACAATGACTACCTCGTGACCCTTTCCAAGGCCAACGCACAACCATATGGCGTCGATTTTGGATTCTCCGGTGGCAAGCCAACCGGAAGGTTCACAAATGGCATGACCATTTCAGATATCATGGGTAATGTCAGGTCTAAGTTTCATGAATAACTGTGATTGCATATATACTTGGATTTAACGTTTCAGGCACTGTGCTGTCAGGTGAATCCCTGGGGCAGAAATCTCTTCCTCCACCCTTCTTGGCCCCGAACTCAAGTGCTGCAATGACCAACAGCGGGATCAACTATGGCTCTGGTTCTTCTGGCATATTTGATGATACTGGTTCTTTTTATGTACGAGACTTCATTAATTACTTAGCTGTCATTTCCATTTTTTCAATGTTTCTTTCTTAAATATAAAACATCATTGTAGATTGGAAGAATTCCGCTAGGACAGCAAATAAGCTACTTCGAAAAGACCAGATCACAGATACGGGAGACGATGGATGAAGAAGCTGCAACATATTTCTTCAAGAAGGCACTCTTTATTTTAGCAGCAGGATCCAATGACATCCTGGAGTATCTGTCACCTTCAGTGCCGTTCTTTGGACGAGAGAAGCCTGATCCATCACATTTCCAGGATGCATTGGTTTCCAACCTGACATTTTATCTGAAGGTTCTACCAGTTAAACGTCTACTGAAGTTTTCAGTCGATTGTTCTTATTTCGAAACTGACCTACATTTTTGTTTTCCTCAATGAAATGAAGAGGCTAAATGAACTGGGGGCTAGAAAGTTTGTTGTGTCCGATGTTGGGCCGCTCGGTTGTATACCGTACGTTCGTGCTCTGGAGTTCATGCCAGCAAGGGAGTGTTCAGCATCAGCGAACCGAGTCACTGAAGGTTACAACAAGAAACTGAAGAGGATGGTCGAGAAGATGAACCAGGAGATGGGTCCGGAGAGTAAATTTGTGTACACAGACACGTACAAGATCGTTATGGAGATCATTCAGAACTACCGCCAATATGGTACGCTTCCCTTCGTTGTTGCTTCTGCTTCTTGCAAAATGCAGGCCTTCAGATTTCAGTATTCCAAACTTCACACCTCCTGCTGTTACTGAACATACAAAGGGTCGCCTGTGGTAAATGAATTCTTGGCTCTTTGACACTGCCAGGTTTCGATGACGCGCTGGACCCCTGCTGCGGCGGCAGCTTCCCGCCGTTTCTCTGCATTGGCGTCGCCAACTCCAGCTCCTCGCTGTGCAGTGACCGCTCCAAGTACGTGTTCTGGGATGCATTCCACCCGACTGAAGCCGCCAACCTCATCGTCGCCAGCAAACTTCTCGATGGCGACGCGGCTGCGGCTTGGCCTATCAATGTCCGCGAGCTGTCCCAGTACGAGCACAAATGATATCGACGGACCGGCACCTCGACGTGAAGTGCAAGCTGGTTCACTGTTTCATTGGTTTGTCCTTGCTGTAGTTTCGTCTGCCTTGTTGAGTTTTTCCTAGGCTTGCTTGTGCTTGCTTTAGTTTCCTCTGGTTGACTAGGAATGGCTGCAAATTGGTCAATTTGTTCCATGTTGACGAGAAGAATGCGACCAATCCGCTCTTTTCCAAGTGCAATTTCTTCTTTTTCACTTTTTAATATCTTGGGTTTGGAACAATGTCCTCTTGCTCTACTTTTTTTCTGGGGTCTGCAAAGACTGAAAGAAAAAGAAACAGCCGCCTTCTCAGGCTACTACTAGTTGCTGTCTTCGAACGGTCGACGGGTCGAGCCCGGTAGTCCAACGTATGGTGCATCGCAGTCGCCAGCCAGGCCAACGAGTGGTGTTACAGAAGCGCACGATGACCCCAAGCAAAATTGAAGAAGAACCGAGCAAAAGCAGTGCGCATCTGATATTATCAGCCTGACCAACGGCAGGACCGCCGCCGGTGCAACGAAACGAACTCAAGGGCGCGCGGGGCCGGCTATATATGCACACAACGCAAAGCTTGGACCCGGCCGGTCGCGTGTCGGCTCTCCACTAGCAGCTCCGATCCACCATGGAGGCCGCCCCGGGGCCAGAGAAACCGGACCACCCCGCAGCCACGGACCCCGGCTGCCTGCTGCGGCGTTCTGCGCCGTGGTCGTCGTCGTGGCTGTCTGCCACGGCCGCGGGCCTCGTCGCGGTGGGGCTCGGTGGCGCGGCGCTGCTGGTGTGGTGGGCGCTGGCGTTCCACCCGGCGAACGCGCGGCTCTGGATGGTGCCCGCGGGGCTCGTCCTCCTCGGCACGCCCGTCCTGGCCTGGCTCTCCCTCCTCGCCTCCGGCCCGTGTGGCCGCCAGGCGCCACCGCCACCGCCACCGCCCGACGCTGGCGTGTACGCGTCAGCTTAGCTAGCTGCGCCAGCCCGCGCTGCCGCGCCTTTTTGTGTACGATCGTCGATCGATGTTCATGCTCAGTTGCTTCCGCGCTTGCTTGTACATACGTGTTTGATCAGAGCACCTCCATAGTTTTGTTTCATCATTGCTTCTTCACAATTTTGTAATATGGTGTACATACCTATGCTTACATGTACATGTTTCCTCTGGTTAATCTCTTCGGTACTTCGATCTTGCAAAAATATGTGTTCTTGCTAAGGTGCGTGATATGTTCTCAGATAGAGCGGGAAAGCGTCGACATGATGTGTTTACTTTGGTCGGTTCCTCCCTTCGATTCCTCCGGAAAGTGCGACCTCTCGGCAGATTTGTTTCGCTTCTCAGGTCCAAGGCGAGCGTACGCTAGCCGCCGAATCGTGTACTCCATTGATGGGCGTCTTGTCGAGAAGTAGACGTGCATTCTGCGGCCATGGGGCCCGGCTGTAGATATTTCTCACCGGGTAGTTCCTCAGTGGATTAACGAGAAGTGCCCCAAAAGTATCGTTGGCTAATTTGTTGTGAGAGAAAAATACTATTTTGTTGCTGAAAAAATATGGCTTATAGGCAAGCGAACGGGGCGAAAACTAGGATATTGGAACTGGACCGGCCGGTTCATTCGTTGGCACGGACCTGAGCTTATCCTAGCATAAAAGAACGCGTTCTTCTGAGTGCCTGAAGCACCAACCTAGGGATGAAACGGAGTATCTCGTAAGTCGTAATTGTTTGTATAAGGACCAACCGTGGCTGCGAAAGGATTTTGCTTGGTACGGAATGGCCTGGGAAGTGGCAACTGATATCCCAGAATTGTCCATTGTTTGACACACTACAAATCTACAATCCTCAGTCCTAGTGACGGCAAATTAAGCCATGTTCACTTGTCTTATGAGCCGTACTATTTCAGCGAACGAACATTATTTTTTCTCTCACAACAAATCAGTGAACAGTACTTTCAGACATGACTTTTCAGCAAAGCGAAAGGGCCTAAAACCCGTTGAGTGCAAGGGACCATATTAAATGTCTCTTCTCTCACTCTGTTTGGCCACCACCAGAGCCAGCCCATCCTTGTAGACCGTAGCGGTGTAGGGATGCAAGTCAACTCTGCTAACAGGTTATCAAGCCAGAACTCAGATGTTGCCACTGAAACCTACAATATAGTACTATCAACTAAATCCTCATTACGCAGACTGTTTTCAGGTTACTATTTAAGGCAAAATCAGTGTATCTATCTGTTCTAGCCTTCAGGGCCAAAAACTGCTGGACCAGTAGGAAAAAGGAACACTGGCTGTTTTCTCTATGGTTCATCATTCAATGGCAACATGAAAAACAATGGATACCACTAATTTGGATGTCTTGTTGCTTAACTATTGTACTTCTCATCAAACAAAAAAAATACAGATATTAATGTTTGATAGCAGTTGTTCTGCTTTGATTCAATATCCATTTTATTTCACCAATATTAACAGTGATGTACAGCCATTTCAGTTTTCAAGCAGTGTTTCTGGGAGTCCCTACAATCCGGTACACAAACAGCATTAAGGAGGGGAGAAAAGGCAGGAGTCTAAACTAAAAGGAACAGGTTTCAGATTTGCTGACCAGTGGCTAAGGTAGTGTTGAACCCTATTTAGATGGCTTCACCTTCATGTTGAACTTTGGAGCCAGGATAAGAAAACAGCTTGGTAGCATTCTTGTAACTCAGCTCCGCCAATTCTGACTCTGGCATTTCAAGGAGGGATGCGACATACTTCAAAACCTGGAAAATAAGGGACCCCCACAGTTTGTTAGAAGTATTTTCTCATCCCTCAATGCTTGAAACTGGCACTGGACTGCTTCAGCAATTTAAACAAAAGGACTTAAGTGTTAATAATATACAATCATGCTTTTCAAATTGCACACAGGAAGGAGAGCAAGCATATTTTGTTGTATATTTTTCTTAAGGTACATGAACACATAAAACGAAATAAGTAAGGAAAAAGCTTCTGGAAAGAAATTTTAGACAAGAGCATCCCAATAAAAAAAAACTTACGATATGGATATTTTCTGGATGGTTCAAGGACTCATTTGATGCATTAGCAGCCTGTGATTCTGAATCTATGTGACACTTTTCAGTATCTGCATCTGAACTGTGAACAGGGACTGATGATACAGAAACATTGTCCAATCTTGGTAATGCATCAGGTGCATCTGTCTCTAAAAGAATTCTATCCAAGGGTATCTAAGAAAAAAAAAAACCTGTTAACTAGTAAACCCTTCTGAGATGAAATATCATTAGTATACAATCAGCCTACTTACTGACTTCAGCATTTGCTTCGCTTTAGTGGATTTCATGCCTATCAAGAAGCCAGATAGTGAAAAGTAACAGCCTAAATTTGCAAGGCCAGACACCATTTCTGAAGATCCCATATAAGAATGTAACAATACGCCTGCTGGGAAAGGTCCAGTTTGCCTGGCGACCAAATGTTAACACAAGAAAGTATGTTAGTAAATAATAGCAACAAGGCGTTACGTGGGCATCTCACTCAGTAAGTCATTTGTGTCTAATACAAGCAAGACTATAATGGCCTTGGTTTCTATGTAACAGAATCACCATATCCCTTACATACAAAACGGCATGTGCCACATAGTTACGTGAGCAGTGCAAATTACGAAATTCAAACTGGATGTAGATTGTAATGAAGAAAAAATAGCATGTCTTACTTCAGTACTTCCAGAAGATCACCAAATGCCCGCACACAATGAACAGAAACAGGTCTCTCCAATTCCTTAGCAAGTTCAAGTTGTCGTTGGAACACTTCAACCTGTGATAAGACTTGTTTTGCTGTTGTTATGGACCTATGGGTATAAAAAATTAAAAGGGCACATTTGTGTACAAACAACTAAAAGCAGATCATTAATAGCTGAAATAGCAATATTCACCATGCAACTGAAACTTCTAACAAAACCGATACACAAGCATGCAACATGAAGTGCAGGGTTCATGCTATTGCTAAGTACAGACCTGTTCTCCGAAGTCGATGGTTTTTCCATGTGAACCGTTGTCCAGACCAATCTGCATTAGTAGAACATGAGACAAGAGTCAAACAAAATAATAGAGCAAATGAGGGGGGTCTGGGGGCCCTTAAGGCACATAAGAAAAAGACTAGGATTCATGGGAAATTCAATGGATACTCGAAGTGTGAATCCAGAAATGACTGCCTTAGCTATAGAACTAAAGAACAGAAGATGTAACAAGAGGGCCTAGGGGTGCCAGAACAAGTACCGCATTACTGAATCTGATAATCATTTGACCATAATAAAATAACCAAATTCCTGTTATGGAAGCCTTACTTTGCAGCTTAGAAGATCCAGAGGTCCAGATAATCAAATCAAATGCCGGCGAAACACCACTTTTATTAACAGCTTTACAACTGATAGTGGATTTGGAATTTTTGGATGGCAGAAAAGCTCACCTCCCCAACAGCCGCCTCTGGGGTTTCGGCGAAGAAACGCCGCAGCGAATTCATCCAATCCGGCGACCTCTCGGGTACCCACCTACCAAAGTGATGGGACCACGGAACACAGTCAGCAGAGCAACGCGAGAGGCAAGCAGGGTAACCTGAACTCACCATGGGTGCAGGCCGAAGCAGGGGACGACGGCTGGGTGATCCTCGCCCATCTGCTTCACCAGGTGCCAGTCCTTCTGCACGTGTCGTGTCGATTAAGGGAAGAGTCAGCGACGAGCTATGTACGCCCGTGAACCTGGAGCGGAGGGCGCACCTCGGAGGTGCCGTTTACAGCGAAGCGTGCGACGCCGGATGCGGCGGCGGCGCGTATGAGGGCGGGGGCGACGGCCGCGACGCGGGGGTCTTGCAGGTGGCAGTGCGCGTCGAAGAGCCGCACGGCGGAGGCGGCGCGCGCCGGAGCCTGGGCCATGACCGGCGATTAGCGGTGGACTTGGGGCTGTAGAGGCGGTGCAGCGGTGACCGGGAGCGCAGCGGAGAGGGTTTTTTGATGGGCGGCGTCGGTGTGCGTGGATTCGGTGTTGGCCCAGCAAGCGGCAAAGGATCGAATGAGCTGGCCCGGTTAACCAAATCCTGGGCGTAATGTGGTTGGGCCTTTTGGGCTCTATATCTGAAGGCCCGAGAGCGAGAAGAAAGTCCGCGATTTTCTACTTTGGGGTCCTACTAGGGCCAGAGTGGAATTGGGAGGCGCGACAGAGTGTAATGGTTCTTGGGCTCTTGGCTTCTTGCTTCTTGTTTGCAACAGGTACATCGTCACGATTGGATTTTCAAGTGTCAAGCATTCGGATGCTCATCTCGCATACTCCACAAAAGGAACGCATTGCTGGTCATCTCGCAAGCTTAACTTCCAAAACGGATCCTTCATCTCAGTTACTCCAGGGACCGCGGACCACGCCACCACGGATGCACGACCATTGGTGCTGCTCATCACTCTCCTGTCTCCTTAGTCATCACGCCCGCCGGCTCAGTAGAGGTAGAGCCACCTACGATCACGGCTAATGCACTCGTCGTGTACCGTGATAACGTGGTACGGGGTGCCGGGTGCCGGGTGCCGGGTGCCGGGTGCAGACTGCAGATTACAAAGCCGCAAAATCACCCGATTTCCCAAGACGGCACCGGCCGAAATGCACCAACCTGCACCCGTCCTCTCTGTTCTATTTTCTGTCGTCTGCATGGCTGGGGGGACGGATTACTGATATGAAGCATAATCGCGTCGACATTTGAACACCATGATTTGCAGGGCAGCAGGTAGCTGCCAAACCTCGAAATCACGAATTGACGTTTGACGATGTCCACGGGGCCACGGCAACATGCTACTAGGGCGTGTTTGTTTGCCTCCACGGCAGCTAGCGCCAGGCTCAAGAGATGCAACATCACTTGTTTGTTTACCTAGACTTCGTTAGAGCCTGTGCAGCACAGAATCCAAAGCGTCTTTGGGCAAGGCCACGAGGAAACGAAGGTGAAGCTCGTTTCTCTCGAGCACGGCTCGCTCGGGCTCCGATGTGGGGTGCAAGTGGTTGGTGAGTGTGGCTGACATGTGGGCCCTTCAGCGCAGCGCAGGCAAACAAACAACATCTGTGCACACCAGGCTCAGTAGATACAAGTCCACCAAACAAGGAGGAGTTGCCCAATCTAGCTTGTCTGAGAATAACCAGGCTCTACTCTTCCGTCCAGGGCAGCTCAGTGCAGGCAAACAAACAGACCCTAGTGTTCCTTGTGCATCACGCATGCTTGCCCTCTTTCTCCTTCGGGCGAGATACAACCAGGAATCCAGCGCGCCGATGGCAGGGCATGGGAGAAATATGCAGACATGGACATGACCATAACTATAGTACGTACACGAGGAATAACCGAATGAGCAGCCCACTGAGGGCATGTTTGATAAGCTGCCCCTACCCAGCACGGCTCCTATGGTGCAACGTCATATGTTTGGTTCACCTGGTCTAGACAAGCCTGGTTCAATTGAGATCGTGTTTGATTTATGGTCCAAGGAGGTATGGCTACTCTGTAGTACACATTCGGTAGCTTTACCACCACACTCTGACCTTTTTGACATTTCATCGAGCACCGCACCCACGCTAGGACCCGGCGACATGGGCAAGCTTCGACACCCAGCCATGGCGACGCGGCGCAACCTCCGGAGCCCGTCCATGGCGCGGGGTGGAGCGGCGTGACGCGGAGCGAGCTCGGTCCTCCGGCCATGGCGGCACGGGGCGAATTCTAGCCCTAGCCATGGCGCGGGGCGAGCTCCAGCCCCCCGCCATGGTGGCACAGGACGAGATCCGGCCTCGGCGGCCACCGTGAGGAGTGGCATGGGACGAGATCCGGTCATGGCGGCCGCTGTGAGGAGGGGCACCAGGGAGGTGGAGGTGGACCTGCACGAGACGAGGAGTTGGGAGTCGCGCAGGAGGAAGTGGTGGCCGGTGGACGAGAGAGGAGGAAACGGGCGATGAATCCACCGCGCCCACGAGCGCTGCAGCTAGCCAGGCCGAGAAGAAACGAACCTAAATCTCGTTTTGTTGGGAGCCACTTATTTGGATCCTTTAATGGCCATGCAAGCCGGGCTGAGGAACAGTAACAGACCATCAAACACGGGAGTTGCAGCCCGAGAGCGCAGCCAGGCCCTCGGGCCACCCTATCAAATACGCCCTGAAACTCCATCACTTGCCATCATTCTGTCTTTTGGTACCGTCAAAATTATACCAGTTCTAGCAATATCCCCAAAACTATTTTTTAATTTTGAGGTTATCTTCTACTTTTTGGTGCCATGTTTTTTAATTTAACTCCAACAATAACTCCAGATCAGGTCCTACTTTTTTTCTTTCAACAAGTGGATCCTACTTGCCAATAAGTCTTTTTCCCCCTTTTTCCACCTCTTGTCCTCTTCCTCTTTTTAGACAGTGACGAGGTAGGGTAGTACTAGGGATGTCAACGGGGAATTTTTCATCGGGGATGGCTCCCCATCCTGTCCCCGCGGGGAGAAACATTCCCTGTCTCTGTCCACACGAATGTTCACGGGTAGCTTTTTCTCCCATTTCTGTCCCCGTGGGAAATTTATCCCCACGGGGAACCCATCCCCATTACTAAATTTAATATTTGGAAAGCAAATGCAAATCCATGGTGTCAAATCAATATAAATTGAATAGCAAAATTTTATATTACAAGAGATATACTTTAGGGTTTGATTTGCTATTTATGCTAGGCTATGTGTTGAGTTTCTGGTACAATTTTAACATGCCAATGAGGTAATTTAGAGTAAGAGCAAGTGCGCGGGGTGGGTTCGTGGGGAACGGGGAATGGTTTCCCATCCCCGTCCCATGAACCCAACTGAGACTAAATTTTCTCCATTTCAATCCTTGTGGGGATTAAATTGGCCCTATCTGTGTCCCCTAATAGAGAAATTCCCCGTCGGGAATCAGGGGTCGGGTCCCATTGCCATCTCTAGGTCAGAGCTCAAGGAGGCAAATGGATCTCTAGCATGCAAGGTTAGGCAACCACGGTAGGACGACTAGAGGAGTGCGTAGTTAGGGTAGGGTCCCTAGAGGGATGCACAAGCAGTCAGAGGAGTGCCTCGCCGTGGTCGAGCAAACAGAGTGACAAACGAAGCGATGCGGCACTGATTGGAGGGACGTGTCACCGGAGTCATGTGAATAGAGGTCGGGCAACCGAAGAGGGCACGCAACGGTCAGTGAGCCAAACTCAACTATTCGTGGCAACGCACTCATGCACATGCGGGCCATAACCTAGATCTTTGTTGAGACCTCAAAACCAATGGGAAAAACAAACGGGGTGAAAGCTCTAGTTTGGTTTTGGTTAATTGATGAAATCCTAAGTGCTAACCTAGTTTATCAAAGTGATGATGAGATATGTAGCACTATTCCAAGCGGTGAAGCAAATGAAGATCATGACATGATGATGGTGATTCCATGGTGATAATCAAGTGCTTGGACTTGGAAAAGGATAAAGGAAAACAAAAGGCTCAAGGCAAAGGTATAAGTGGTAGGAGTCTTTTCATTTCGGTGATCAAGACACTTAGCGAGTGTGATCACATTTAGGTTCGATAGCCGTACTATTAAGAGGGGTGAAACTCGTATCGAAATGCGGTTATCAAAGTGCCACTAGATGCTCTAACTTATTGCATATGCATTTAGGATCTAGTGGAGTGCTAACACCCTTGAAAATATTTGTGAAAATATGCTAACACACATGCACGAAGGTGATACACATTGTGTTTAGCACTTGGGAGCAAGGGTTTAAAACTTCACCAGCGGAGTGTTCGCCCGTAGAGTGTTGACAGTTCGCGCGGTGCCACCGGCGTCCTATACAGAAAAGACAGGGTTTCACAGAATGCACCGGACACTGGTCACGCAGTGATCGGATCGCTGGGGTCCTGTGTCCGGTCAGTAGCAGCAGTGAGCACGCTGTCTTAGTCTTGTGACCGGATGCTGGCGCGAAGAGTGACCGGATGCTCAGGGCCTGCGTCCGGTCAATGCTGACGTATGCTGACGTGGTGGCGCACAGAGGAGACGGTGAGTGATCGGACGCTGGGTGTGTCCGGTCGGTGGTGACCAGACGCGTCCGATCATGACTGGTACCTTACTGGAAACGACCGGATGCTGGGGTCCTACGTTCGGTCACTTCAAAGCAGTGCGTCCGGTCACAACTTAAATGTACTGATGACCGTTGAGATCGGGCGATCAGTGTTTGAAGTAGGGGACACGTGGCACGCATTGCTCAGCGTTTGGTCGATCTGACCGGCGCGTCCGCCGCCTTTTTCAGTGGACTAAGGAGCCAACGACTCTATTTCGTGGGGGCTTCTATTTAAGCCCCATGGCCAGTTCAAGCTCATGCACTTGGCCATTTGCATTGATATAGCAACCTTGCGAGCTTAGCCAAAGCCCTCCCACTCATCTCCATCATTGATTCATCATCTTTGTGAGATTGGAAGAGAATCCAAGTGCATTGCTTGAGTGATTGCATCTAGAGGCACTTGGTATTCGTGTTTTGCTGCGGGGTTCACTTGTTTTCTCTTGGTGGTTGCCGCCACCTAGACGGCTTAAAGTAGCGAGGATCATCGAGCGGAGGTTGGTGATTGTCTCCGGCTCCGATCGTGGTGATTGTGAGGGGTCTTGTGCCTTCCCCGGCGGAGCGCTGAAAGGTAACTCTAGTGGATTGCTCGTGTCATTGAGCTACCTCACTTATGAGTAGGTTCTTACGGTGTCCAATTGTGTGGACGAGGTTCGTGCAACACCTCTTAGCAACCGAACCACCAAGTGTTGGTCGACACAACGGGGACTAGCATGCCAGCAAGCACGTGAACCTCGGGAGAAAAAATGATTGTCTCTTGCCCTTTGGTATTCTCCCGGTGATTGATTTAGTATTCATCTTGTGATTGGTTCACTCCTCTATACGACGGTATAATCACCATACTCACTCATTTATATTCTTGCAAACTAGTTGTAGCAAGCTCTTTAGTATAGCTAGAATTGAGAGCTTGCTTTGTAGTTTAAGTTCATCTAGTGTAGCTCTTTAGTGTAGCAAGTGTGAGAGCTCTTAGTGAGTAGTGACATAGCAAATTGTGTTGTTTAGTGATCATAGCAACTAAAATTGTTGGATAGGTGGCTTGCAACCCTTGTAGAGTTAGAGCAAGTTTGTATTTCGCTATTTGTTATACTAATCAAATTGCTATAGTTGGTTTGTAGATTTTTAAATAGGTATTCACCCCTAGCCATATTAGGACCTTTCACGGGGGCGAGGCTTGATTCTCATCAACGGGGCAGTGAGTAACAGTCGATGGCAGTAGAGGCGGCACACGAACGAGAGGAAGAGTGAGCCCTCCGTACGGGCATGGGTGGTAAAAGTAAAACGGAACAAACAAAAAAAGTAGGGGGAATGGATTACCTAGGAATAATAAGGTGTTGAGGGAGAAAGTAGAAATCCTTCTACATGTTTGATTCGAGGCCAGAGTTGGATATAATATGAGCATCCATTGATTTCGGGATAAGACGATTGTACTTGTTTGGTTGGATGGATCGGTTTTTTTTGTTTGGTTGGATGAATAGGAGTAAATGGGATAAGAACAGTTGACTAACTGTATCTTTTATTTACAAATAATAGCAACTAATGAATATGCACTAATATTGTTGTCATGATAATTACTAATTAAAAATAAAATATGATAATTAGCACTACTGCTACCTAATAGGCACACAAACCATGCTCTAATCAATATATTAGCACTTACCAAAACTAATATTAACATCATAATTATTAAGTAGTAATAATATAACATTCTAATAAGAATGTTTATTCACTAATGATGAAGATCATAAAATATGGATGAGCCCGTCCCGTAGATTTTCAGAGGCATGCTCCTTCAGCATCTTCAAGCAATATTCTTTTTTGGTGATATAGCAATATGTTGCTCCATCAAACACACTAGATGTCCAAATAGTGGACTTGCTGGGGTGCGTTGTTTGTCATTTGGTATTAAAAACAGAGTAATATATAAACTTAAGCAGTATGACTGCTCACTGCTGGAGTTGCTCCAACCTGTGACTAAATGACAGTGGACAGTTTGATCCGTGAACGTACGTCTACATGGCTTTTTTGAGATTCAAATGCATTCAGTATGATCATGTACAGACACACTGGCGTGCGGTCCAAGAATTACAAACTGCAAACACGTCTCAGAGATGGCAGTACTCAGCAGTTTTGATACTACTGTTAACATTATGCAATCTGCTCATGAAGCGACAAAATTTGTGGACGAGCTAGGCAGCTAGCTAGTTGCTGCTGGGAACGATGGTCACGCCCCCATCACATGATCTCTGAGGACCGGTAATCTACGTGTACTGGAGTAGAAATGAAATGGAATTTAGTTTAATTATACTTTAATCTATTTTAACATATGTAGATTGATGAATACATGCGTATCCAAATAAGGCCTGATTGGAAAATGCATGGGACCTACTGAGATTAGTGGATATACATGAAGCAGTTTAAATACTCCTATTGTACTAGATTACCGGCACAAACGTGTATACTAATACTACGAATCTACGATCCCATGTGGCTTTGTCGTTAGGATATGATCCTACACGCCTTGCAGCGCATGTCCATGGCTGCTGCTGCTGGCTCGGCTCTCCCAATATGGACAAGCACCTCGGAACTCGCTGCTAACTGCTCTATCCGAAGGAAAAAGGAACCATCGGATCACGGTCACTAGAGCACACAATTCCGTTTCCTCCGATCCCGATCTCAGTAGCACTGCAGGCAGCAGCAACCGCCAATCTTGCATCATTTGCGTTTCGACGAAATAATAATATTTTTTTCTTACAACAAATCAACATCAACATCAGCATCAGCATCAGCATCAGCATTAGCATTGGCCGTTTTTTAGGCAGCCGAACCGCTCCAGAGATCAGTTCAGGGACCATATCTAAAATTCCTTTGCGGCGCCGAGTGTATGATTGCACATGCGGGCGGGCATGCGAGACGGTAGGAGTATTATTCACCAGTGGTTCCCGTGTATCTATCAAACAATCGTGGCCAAGGATACAGTCCACTGGCTCGCGGCTCGCCTGTTAGTGGGGACAAATCGAAGCGATGGCCGATTCAGTTCTATACAGTGCTTCCGTTCTACTGTTCGCGGTTCGCGAATACAGCTGTTTCGACGTCTTCGAAACAGTATCTCAAACTGGCGTCCCTTTAGACCTTTTTCGAACGGAAAGTTTGAAAAAAGGAGGATTTTTTACAGTATGTACCCGTTCAATTCCGAGGGTCTGAATCTGAACGAGCTCTAGCCCACCTGCATCGTCGTCGCTTTATATTAACCAGCTCACGAGGAATACGAGACAAACCACCCAGCATATAAGGTCCCCGCCGGCCGGTGGCCACCGTCCAAGACTCCCGTGAACCGCGAGCGCGACACGAGCGCACACGTACACGTACGTACACTCTACGCCGCGAGAGCGCGAGGGACGATGAGCCCCGGCGCCGGTACTGCCAAGAAGCGTCTCGGCGTCGGCGTCGTCGCCGCCGGCGGGTTCGCGCTCGGGTGCGGGTGCAGGGACGCCAAGGCCGTGGCGGTGGCGGTGGCGGCGTCCGGGCCCGCGTCGCCCTACTCCGCTGCCACCACGACCACCGCCACGGAGACGTCGACGTCCACGGCGACGACCGCGACGTGGCGCGGGGCGAGGACGACAACGACGCACCCGTCGTCGACGGCGTCCGCGTCCACGGGCACGCTCACCGTGCCCTCCGCGTCGTCGTCGTCCCTCCCGTGGGAGGATGCGGACGCCGAGGGTGACGTCGAGGAGGTGAACTGCAAGAGGGAGGCCACGGTGAGCTTCTCCGGCCTGCTGCGCCAGCTCAACGAGCTCGAGCAGAGCGTCGTGTCGTGGGAGCGGAAGAGCACCAGCAAGGATTACTTGTCGCCACCTCCGCCGCCGTTACCAGCGCGGCCAGTGAAGCAACGAGATGTGCACAGCGGTGGCGGCGACAGCAAAGAAGGTCACGGCAACTTCTCCCCGCAGCCGCCGCCGGCGTCGGCGACTTCTTTCCAGTTTCAGATTACGCAGCTGCACCGGAAGACAAAGAGCATGGACAAAGCAGACAGACAAGTTGAAGCGGTCCACTCCAAGCAACCGCCGCCGCCGCCTCCACCTCCACCATTGCCATTGCCGCCGGAGCAGCAGCTCAAGGTGAAGAGCACGGACGACAAAGGCGGCAAGAAAGACGACGCCAACGTGTTCCCGACACCGCAGGCCCCGAACCACCTGGCAAGCCAAGAGCTGCGACGCCGGCGCCGGCCCCGTGAGGCTGGACGGGAGCGTGGGCGTGGGCGTGGGCGTTGCGGTGGTGAAGCAGTCCGACGACCCGCTGAGCGACTTCCGGCGCTCCATGGTGAACATGATCGTGGAGAACCGGATCGTGACAGGCGACGACCTCCGCGAGCTGCTCCGTCACTTCCTGGCGCTGAACGCGCCGCGCCACCACGACGCCATCCTCCGCGCCTTCACCGAGGATCTGGGACGAGGCGTTCTCCGCCAAGACGGCCCACGGCCGCCGCGAGCCCGTCGTCGCCGCCAGGACGACGACTCCGCCGCGCTCGCGGCCCAGGGCGCCGACGCCACCGCGCCGCCGGCACGCCCCGCCTCCGCGGTCGTGGCGCTAACGCGTACTGCGTGGTCACCGGTCACCACTTACTTGTTTACTACTAGCAGTACAAACAATGTAGCTGGCTCAACCATCCGTTGCTGCTTAAGCTCGATTGCTCGCAATGTCATCTGGCCGCCGTACCGCGAATCTAATCTACCGCATGCAGTAATGCAGATGTTCTCCGGATTTGTTTGTTAATAATGCTTTCCAGTTTGAGTTCTGTTCGACTCCAATATTCTCCAACCATACGATCCCGTGAACGGCAGTGTCGTTTTATTCCGCGCGCGCAAGGGGCACGAGGCAAGCCGACACGCGAGAGGGGCCTTCGGCCTTCGCCGTAAAACCCGTGGCCGCTTGCGGGAAAAACTGCAATGCAAATGCAAGCAGGCCGGGGGAGGCCAGGCGGAAAGGCGCTTCGATCGGCGGCATCGCTGCGCGCCTGCGAGAGAGGGAGGGCGACGGTGGTTGGATGGCTGGCAGTGGAGGGCCCGTGCATCGAGTTATTATGGTGGTGGCGACGGTGCAGTAGTGGTGGGCTTGTCACTTCACTTGTGGGTTGAAGTGACGCACGGGAGGCGGGAGCCAGGAAGGGAAGGGCAGGCCGCGAGCGTCGCGATGCCAAAGGAGAGGCAGCATGAGCCGTCAATGCGCAGCCTGTGTGGCGTCCTCCTCTGCATCTGCGCTTACCGTCCTGCAAATGACAAGTAGGTTCACGGCATCGGCACCAGGTTGATAACCTACCGTTTGTTTTTTGTGAAAGAAAAATTTCTCGGCCTAATTTCGTTGACAAGAATTTATCGGCATAATTCGCTCCCAAAGGTATGGAGCTAATGCGCTCCCAAGGTTACTGTACTATGATTGATTGTATGAACACAAAGCCATGGAAGTGGGGGGTGCGCTAGCTGGAAGACGAGACGGGTCCTCGACGTGGGCGTGGGAACTGGGAAATATGCTAGGATTCCAGGACTGGAGCCTGAAAGACTGAAAGGTACAGTAGTTGATTTGCAACCGACGCAAACTGGGAGGCGTATGGGCCAGGGCCCAGGGGAACAGATGCTGCGGGGCCGGTCCGTTGGGGCTGGAAGATTGAGCCCGTCTCGTCCACGGCTCCAATTTTCGTTCGCCACCACGACTGATGCTAGATTCTGCTACTCGGCTTGAGCCCAGTACAGTGGTCGTGCTCGTGCCAACGTGCGTTTCGCTGCGGTTTCTGTCCTTGCAGGAGCACTGGGGGTGGGCCAAGGGATCCGCTGCTGCCTGTACCCAATACGAAAACTTGCCGGACATGCCAGGTGCCACAGGTTACTACTACTGCACAACAACGTGTGCACTGCCGGCTACCTCTCTGACAGAATCATCGAACCATGAATCCATGATCATTCCTTGTTCAAGTACCTCCTTGGTTTTAAATGTACGATGACGTCGTGTATTAATAAATGGACTACTATTATGTCCTAAATAATCAGCCTATTTGTTGGGTCGTAAACGATCGTGGATTATAAGTCAGAATATTATTTTTCTCTCACACCAAATCAACCAGCAGTAATAATCCACGATCGTTTCAGCCGAAACGAACAGGCTGAATGTAGGTACATCATTGCGCAATGCCAACGATAATCAGATATTCAGATGCAAAGCTGGAAGAACAAGCCAAACGATCGACCCGACGGCGACAACACACAAGGTACAAGACCACCAGATAAGAATAAGATGAACGACAATGGGCAACAAACTATACATTCTTTCGACTTCGACATGTCCTTCCCATACCTGCCTGCTGCCTAATCAAGTAGACAAGTAATCATGCTGGTTGAAACAGCCAAATGGCAGATTACTTCGTACCAAGTTCTCGATTCTGGTTCATACTTCGTACCAAGTTTTCGATTCTTGTTGGAGACCAATGCAATGATGCATCAGATGCGAGAGTAGATGATAGTCGTTGCAGGATTCATGTCCATCCTCCACCGCTAACAAAATTGATGTACACGTACCCTGTCGAGCGGCTTGTGGAGACAGCAAAAGCCAACCAAACGTTCCTGTACTTTGCACCGACGAACGTCAGGCAACAACAGGCTGAGATCATTCGTCCGCCAACACTCGGCCCACGAAAAACGTTGCAATCAGCACATTGGCTGCTGAAAACATTGAACAAACTTATCATTAGCAACTATAATACAGAACACTAAATGCTCTTTGGTACAACTACAACGAAAGGAAGGCGCACCGACAGCTGATCCAAAGTTCTATACGTCTACAACTAATTAACAGAGCAAGCCGTATATGGTTACACGTGGCCACGGGCCGAAGAGTGGTGAGCAGGGGTGGATCTAGCATGAGTGGCATGCGCTCGAGACTCCGCTACTGCTACCTGAAGCATGGAGCCTCTCCTAAGCCCTTCTCTTTTCCCCCTCCTCCGAATTGGTAACGCATAAGAGCTTGGAAGGAGGGGCTAGAGATGGAAAATAATAGGAGAAGCCTCTCTTAACTTATTTTCCTAAATCCGCCACCGGTGATCCGAGCTATTGCTAATGTGTTTCGTTAAGTCTTGCGGCCACGTTGTGCAGGATGATAGGTGATACCAGAGTCTTCTTATCAAGCTGTTGTTGCCGATCTCGTGTAGGTGTAATAGTGTTGTTGTGGTTGTTAGTATATATCGTCGTTGTCTCCCATCCGTGCACTAACCGTCCACGATGAGGGGAAGACGATCGTCATGTCGTTTGTCTCGTTGTTTACGGTTTTGACTTGCGCACCCACAACCTTAGGAAACATCGAGCGTGCTTCACCGTGTGGACACCTAGTGGGATCCTTCGGTAGGGCTCCAAGTGTCCAAGTAGTGAATGGGGTCTTTCAAGAGTTCCGATTCCATATGGAGGGGGTATTCATCAATGGGGATCTAGCATAAAACCGACATGTCGGCTTGTAGTCATAATTACACGGTAGATCTTGTGGCAGAATCGCCTAATCTAATGCTTCACAGGAGTACTTGTCTTCCATTAGACACTAAGTACTCAAGAGAGGTCACTAAACTACGCAGTTCCATCGAGCACACCCCAAGGGAGAACTTGAAAATCCATATTTTTCCATCAGGATCATAAATGAGAGAATATAGCTTACAACATTCTTAGTCCATTTCTTACATCACGTTATTACAGTAACAGAATATTACATCAATTGATTATAACAGCGGAATATAACAATGTTATCAAAGCTTTCAGCGAAAATGTATATAACGACAAGTTTAAGCGTTAACATGAGGAACATTTATATACATGGAATGATAACATGCTGTAAGTCTTTTTCTTTGCAAAAACATTTTGTGAAAATTTTGAATAAACTCTACGTCAGCAACGTAAGGAAATCCTCGCTGAGCCCACCAGGAGGTTTCCACACACAAAAGGCGTTTACCATTCCTCGGTCACCTGCAACATGGGGAATAAAACCCTGAGTACTCGATTGTACTCAACAAAACTTACCCGACAGAAGAAAAATAAAAGACTCCAAGGATATGCAAGACTTATTTGGCTTATGGATTATTTCATCTGCGGAAGCATTACTAAACGTACGTCCTTATATTTAATTTTATTAACAGTCATCATTAGTTCATTAACTAACCATTCTATATAAGCACCTATGCTACTTTCAAGCATATGGTAAGCAATCAGAACCATTTTATCACCTTTCAAGTTCCAGTTCTTACTATGGTGCTAGACCATAGCCAAGTCGGTACCGTCTCACAGAAACGGTGATTCGTGAACCAATGTATCCTAGCTAGGTACCCCTGAAAGGTCCTTATGGCTAGAGAGGGGTGAATAGCCTATTAAAATTTCTACAACAACACTTAGCAAACCGGTTAGACAAATAAAAGGCGAAGCGAGTGTTACGCTAGCCTACTAAAAATGCAAGCCACTTACTACAATTCTAATTTCTATAGTCTTTATCCACACAATGGCTATGTCACTACACTAAGTTAGAGTGCTCTCAAAGGCTAACTAAAGAGCCACACTAACTAAACTAACAAGCTCTCATGACTAGCTACACTAAAAAGCTTGACAACTAGTTTACGGTAATGTATAGAGAGAGTAAGAATGATTATATCGCCGAGTCATTGAATGAACCAATCAAGAATACCAATAAAGACCAATCACCTCAGAATCAAATGATGACACAATGATTTTTACCAAGGTTCACTTGCTTACCGGCAAACTAGTCCTCGTTGTGGCGATTCACTTACTTGGAGGTTCACACGCTAATTGGCATCACACGCCAAACTCTCAATAGGGTGCCACACAACCAACACAAGATGAGGATCACACAAGCCACGAGCAATCTACTAGAGTACCTTTTGGCTTTTCGTCGGGGAAAGGTTAAGAACCCCTCACAATCACCATGATCGGAGCCGGAGACAATCACCAACCTCCGCTCGACGATCCTCGCTGCTCCAAGCCATCTAGGTGGCAGCAACCACCAAGAGTAACAAGTGAATCCCGCAACGAAACACGAATACCAAGTGCCTCTAGATGCAATCACTGAAGCAATGCACTTGGATTCTCTCCTAATCTCACAAAGATGATGAATCAATGATGGAGATGAGTGGGAGGGATTTCGCTAAGCTTACAAGGTTGCTATGTCAATGCAAATTGGCCAAGGGAGTAAGCTAGAGCTGGCCACATACCTTTAAATAGAGCCCCCAACAAATAGAGCCGTTAGGCTCATAGAGCACCGAAACATAGGCTGACCGAACGCGCCGGTCAGGTTGACCGAACGCTGGACCCCTGCGTTCGGTCGCCCGATGCTCGCCACATGTCTCCTCTTTTGAATCTCCACCACGCGATCTCAACTGTCATCGATGCACTTAAGTTGTGACCGGACGCACTACAGTGTAGGACCAGACATAGAACCCCAGCGTCCGGTCACTTCCAATAAGGTTCCAGTCGCGACCGAACGCGTCCGATTATAAGCGACCGGACGCAGACAAGCCAGAGTCCGATCGTTTCCAGAGAGCTCCCCGAACCTCTATTTTGTGACCGGACGCGTCTGCTCCTGTACGACCGGACGCAGCACCTAAGTCCGGTCATTCTCCAACTGCCACGCATCACTGTTGTTCCTCACGCTACCACATCAGCGTACGTCAGTACTGATCGGACGCAGGCCCTGAGCGTCCGGTCACTCTATGCGCCAGCGTCCGGTCACGAGACCGAGACCGCGCGCTCACAGCTGCTACTGACTGGACGCAGGGTCAGAGTCCAATCACTGTGTGACCAGCGTCCAGTGCACTCCATGAAATCCTATCTTTTTTGTACACTCCGTTGGTGAAGTTTCGAACCCTAGCTCCCAAGTGCTAAACACAATGTGTATCACCTTTGTGTATGTGTGTTAGCATATTTTCATAATTATTTTCAAGGGTGTTAGCACTCCACTAGATCCTAAATGCATATACAATGAGTTAGAGCATCTAGTGGCACTTTAATAACCGTATTTCGATACGAGTTTCACCCCTCTTAATAGTTCAGCTATCGAACCTAAACGTGATCACACTCGCTAAGTGTCTTGATCATCAAAACAAAATGGCTCCTACCAATTATACCTTTGCCTTGAGCCTTTTGTTTTTCTCTTTCTTCTTTTCCAAATCCAAGCACTTGATCATCACCATGGCATCACCATCATCATGTCATAATCTTCATTTGCTTCATCACTTAGAATGTGCTACCTATCTCATGATCACTTTGATAAACTAGGTTAGCACTTAGGGTTTTATCAATTCACCAAAATCAAACTAGAGCTTTCAACCCCGAAACACACGTCCCATTTGTACCCCAGGCACAAACAAGACCAACCCATTCCACTCCTGTTGAGGGGTCTAGGTCCCTGTCCAAATTTGAACTCCAAGCCCCCACACTTGAGACCCGATCTCAGTATGGTGCTTAGACCTTCACCTTTCCCCGCCTCCAATCAGTCGGTCCAGAAAGAGCTGGAACCCACGACAAGAGCGTAACGAGCTTTTCCGCTCCCATAAGCAAGTATGTGCTCAGGATAATAAGTCTGTGACCTGACTACCATCTACAGCATCGGACGGTCCTCAATCGACATAGGCGGAACAAATGCAATCCGAGCCTCGCTCGAATACCTAACCAAGTCTAGATCCAAAGTACCTTTCCACACAGTCTCTAATTATCATTCATATATATTCCATGTGATAGTAATATAATAACAACAATAATATCTTTCATATCTCTCACGAGTGACAGGTAATCACTCGACTTCTACCGGATCCTATAGTATAGCAATCTACACGATCCTAACATACTAGTAGGACTCATAGGATAAGGATATATGCAAGTGGGTTTCATTCCACTCCTCAAAACTTAACGCACAAGCTTAAAATAAAGTGTAGAATATTAGAGGTTATGCACCGGGGCTTGCCTGGGTAAGATATAACCAAAAGTTAGCATTCCATCATGGCGACACAATCATCAGGCACCATCTTTTCCGCTACTTCGGTCAACTCTATGATCCACTGTTGTTCCTATTATGATATACGTGGATGCAACGCAGAGACGTAAATAATCAACGGCAACTGCAACTCTAAAATATGATTACACTCCGCAAGCTAACGAACTAACTTTAATGACTAACATATTAGTCTACGTATCCACGTCGTCAAGTAAGGCTTTGTTTCCAAAAAAATGTTTTAGTCCTACAATCCCAAAGGTGTTTTGGCTTCTTATTGATTAAATTTATATATTCGAACTAGGGCTCATTTGGCCAACTTAACAAACTAATTATTATGAAGCTACAAAAATTACATTGAGCACATAATAATGTTAGAAATTTACTGTGAAACTTTTAGAGCCAACACTATCATTAATTTATCAGAACAATTCCTACAAGTTTATATCTTATAATATTAAGCATCTTAATTTAATTAGATAACTCCTGAAAATATTATAAAACTATGTGAACAAAATATACTAACAGATAGATCATGATTTTAGGAACCTAACAAAATTAGTTTCAAAATTTTTGGTTAACAACACAAATTTATATTGAATTTACAAGTTTGCTTAGAAACTAAATTAGGAATTGCTTAGAAAAGAAAAAGGGCCAGTGGCAACCATTTGGCCCAGCAGCCTAGCCAAGCCCAATGCGGGACGTGGGCGCGCACAGCAGGCCGGCCTAGCAACGGCCCAAAGCGGGGAGTCCGTGTGCGCGGCTCTTTTGCAAAAGTGACCCTGAGCTTTTCTGAAACTATGTCGCCGTTTGTTTACTATTTCCCTCTCTCTGTGACTAATTCATTTCACCCTCTGGCTTCTTCCTAATTTCCCCACGCACATCCCCGAAGCAGGACGTGCGGCGAGCACGGGCACCGAGCGGTCACGTTGGCCATCTAGGGTTCACGCGGACTTACTTAGAGGGTCAACCGCAATCCCCGACCTAAGCGGCTACGCTAGGTGGCGGTGGAGAGCTCGGAGGCGCTCTAGCGCATGCTGCAGCGCCAGGCAGTGGTGTACAGTGGTGGCACAGCCGTTCCGGCGGCCTAAGGTTCTATCGGGGTGGTAGGGATAGCGGGTAAGCACCAGTAGCTCACCAGAATTCGTGCTGCGGTGACGGTTGAGGCAGAGGAGTGCCGATGTCGCCTGGCCACATGCGAGCCACCAGGGTGGCGGTGCTTCGGGATGGACACCCATGCGTCACCATGTCTCCGGCAAGCGCCCTTGCAAAATGGCGCGAGCACCAGATAGAGGAGGTTAAAGCGAGCTCGTGGATACAAACAATTGAACCAATTCAGACCTTGCTCCAATTTAACTAGCACAGCGGCGCACCTGGCCAGCGTCTATAAAAATGCCAAATTGGCGGTTGGTAGTAATCGGCCGGGCTTGAGGAGAACAGGGCGCCTAGCTGACTACCTATGCCACCCACTGATGTGGGGAATTGCGCTATGAAGCCCGAGCTGGTGATTAGGAAGAGGAAGGAACGGTGGATCTGCACACGGGGCGGCTGTGGGGAGGTCACACGAGTGAGCACGAGCGGATAAAACGGTAGCTTCGATCAATAGCTGCAATACGAGCACATGCGCACAGGTGACAAGACAGTGGAGGGCTTGGCGCGATGCGCTTGAATTGGAGCGGCCAGACCCGAGCAGGGCGCACCGGCGTTGGCTAGCGAGGGCAAGCACGGCAGGCGGACATCACCATCGCCCCTGCGATCGAGGTCATTGGCCCAGACGCGGCAGCATTGGCACCTGCCTAGAGCCTCGACGCAATAGGTGAAACGAGGGGTGAGACGAGCGCCACGATGGCAAGGCGATGATAGCCACAACCTTATCTCAACCCCGTGCGTGGCTCGGCGACCAGAGGGTGGCGCACGCACACAGTGATAGCGGGGCCAGGCCATAGCCTGCCGGGACAGCCAACGCGAGACCAAGGGCGTCGTGCGGCATCGACCGGGCACACGAGCTAGCCAGCGGCAACAGCCCGGCCATGGCCTGAGTTCGGCGCCAGCAGCGCACGCACGCGGGGTGACCGCACCCACGGGGCCAGTGGGTGAAACGGTGCCAAGCACGGTTTTTAAAACGAGCCAAAACTACTTAGCATCGCGATTAAGACTCAACCAATTCCACTAACCTATAGCTGGTGCTAACAGCTATCTAGCGAAACAATGCTTACGACTAGAGGATGGCCCAGGAGAAAGATGGAGAGACGCCAAGATAAGATCGTCGCGCTGAACGTCGGTCCGCGAACCGAGCACCAAATCATGGTTCACAACGCGTTCTAAGGAGGTTTAGACAATTTTTATGAGAGCAACGTGACATCCAACACAAATTCGACCTACACCATGCTCAAGTGCTTACTTAGAAGCAACCAACGATACAAAAACATGGATCTAGTGTTTAAATATTTTTGTTAGAAATTAAATATCCAAATAGCATTGTCTTACTACTTTTCCCATACTTAGAAAAGTTAAGGTTCAGTTCGAACTAACAACCATTAACACTTTTGTTATAATTTTTAAAAGGCATAAACCCTATTAACTGCTACCAACAAGTATTTCATGCAATAGTCCATACCTTATACTAACCCATAGAAGCAAAATATTTAAGCACCATTTAACTATTTTGCTTAATATAATTTGCCAAAAATAGTATTTTAAACAATAGTTTAAGTGTTTGCCGACTTCACGAAAAGAGCTTATCTTAACGTCAAATTTGATTTTTGAGCTCCCAAGAACACTAGTTAACACTATTTATTTTCACAAATTAAAGTTGCATCTTCAACTACACCACTTGCTCGTCATCTTTACTTAAGTATTACACATAAGTTATATTTTATTTTTGTTTATATAAATTGTTTTTCGTGCCAATTATTTAAAACAGCTTATCCCATGTTTCTCGTTAGGATTTTTATTAGCATTTTTACGCACCGAGTAGGTTAACTTGGATATTTATTTGAGTCTACAAAAGTGAGTCACATAGGATTAGCTTATCATTTCACGTGCGTTATAAATTTTTAAAACCAAAAAACTTGTTAGGCTAATCCCTCTCAGATCTAAATCTTGGTGCTAAGCAAGCTCGTAACATCAGGGGGTTACAGATCTCTAAACTATTACGTGATTTTCACCTACGGCACTAAACTTTGAAATTATAAACCTGACTCACTAATTTATTGAAGTACTCTAATCTTGTAAGCTCCTTAACTATGCTAAAACCAAGATATCATGTGAGTAGAAGATCATAGATAATTGTCACTAGAAGTGTAGCGGAAGAAGTATTGGAGTAGCCTGGTTCAACGCGTGTAAATCGATGTAGAGGTAGCAAGTATTCATCCTCGCGTCCTAGCAGCCTCGCATGCACATGCCTTGCGTTTATCACCAATCAGCTTCAAAATTGACTATATATGTTACTATTTGTATGTCCAAATAGATTTATTATAAAAATATATTAAAACAATTAATCTAACGGTACTTATTTGGTATCATAGATATTGATATTTTAATATATTTAGTCAAATTTGAGATTTACTAGGTAAATGTACGTGCGTTGTAGCGGAAAGAAAAAAAAACGTCAAGAGTCTGTGATCAACAATTTTTGTTTTGTTCCGGCTTACGTGATCAATATTTTTTTAGCATATGTGACACCATATTTTTGTTTGCCCATGCATCGCTACGGGAAAACAAATTGTAATCATCATTCTTCATCATAGGAAATATTTTGTTTGGACATGTAGCAATGGAGACACAGTTTGCCTTCAACATAAGTAGAAATGGTTTTCAATCAAGGGACTATGTACTGGGCAATTCGGATGACTACCACCTCATTTCCCAAAGGATCCGAGTAACAAGTAGTGCAACTTCATCGTCTCTCTCTTGCCCTCAACATTCATCCCTCACCACTACCCTGGTGCCGGTCTACTTCAAGGTGCTGCTAGTGTGCCACCAGCAACAACCTTCTCACAGCCACCTCTCACCTCGAGTATCTCCGTTGGTGTCCCAGCCCCGATCGTTGAGAGGAAAAACAACAGTAGTCAGACCTAAAAGAGATTGACCCTAGCACATTTAGTGAGATTCATTTGTTAGCAAACTAACAATAGTCAGACCTGAAAGAGATTGAACCCTTCACATTTAGTGAGATTCATTTGTTAGCTAACTAACAATACAAGTTTAACTAAGATAACTTGGGTTTTGCCATTGAAATATCAGGACCATTTGACTCTTAGGCTTCATGAAGAATCACACAATTGGCTTTAGCCCAATGGTCCGTAAGACGAAAGAACAGAATCTAACAAAATTTCAAACAGTAGTGGTCATCAGTAAACGAGGCTAGATTGAAGTTAGAACAAATCAATAGGAGCAGTCATCTAGAACTGATTACTTAGTCGAGAAACTAATTACTTAGTGAGTCAAGAAACAGATAGAATAGGTTCCAAACACTCAAGGTTAGAAAGCTGTCTTCAACTGAGGATCAGACAAACACTCACAACCAGGTAACGGTTCCCATAAAAGAAATTGGATTACCCTAACAAACTAAAAGACAATTACTGGGAGAGAGAGGACATGTTCACCCAAAGACCACAGAACCAAACTTCTAATCTAAATATCTTAATTTAAAAGATATATGCTTACTAATGGATATATTTGGCTCAATATGTTCGGGCAATCAACGTGTAATAATCTTAGGTCCTCACATGTTTCATTTGGATCATTTATCAGGCATTCATGTTGTTTACTGTAATAAAATTGATCAGACTTTCTAGAGCATGCTTCACGATGCAACGACAATATAGAACTAAGGCAGCAACAACTGAAGAGATAAGGAAACAAACGTTCAAAGATTAGAGAGAGAGAGAGAGAGAGAGAGAGAGAGAGTATACACAATAAATAAGCATCAAGACTGCATTAGTGTTTAGCTGGTGACACTAATGCAGTCTTGATCTTGATGCACGTGAACAGCAGCACTGCTGCAGTAGCAAAATAACTAACATTTAGCAGACCATAGCAGCCACACAGCCAGCATATTACATAACCAAATTAGTTCAGTACAGATAAGCTAAAGTGTTCAACACAAAGTCATAAACATTGACATTCAATAGTCCCACATGTCCGCCCAGTTAAACAGGCCCAAAAACAGAGTAACCAAACTGGTCGTCCTTGTCCTAGTAGTCGTCGACTAATCGGACAACCAGCTTTCTGGTCGAGCTAATCGAGTCGGTCCTCCTAATCGAACACTAGGGACCGACCAGGACGACTAATCACGATTAATCGGACGACCTGAAAACATTGATATCAAGCGTTATAGTATGATTTTGAATACTCTAAAAAAGGAAGGAGGGAGGCGGGAGAGAGAAAAACTTTTGGATATATTCATTCCGATTGAATTGCAAATATATCAATGATAAAATCAATTCAATTCCGAATTGCAATAAGCGAGTGGGGTGTCTCAAATAGAGATGAGTTGCTAGACTTCATTCGCCTAGGGAATGACACGATCATCCTGGGCTATATTTCATGAAAGATCCGGTCTAGCTCTATACGAATACTGATCGGGGCCATCCCGAGGAGAGATTTCTTTATTTAGCATTGGTCCCTGTATAGCAGTCATATCCATTTTATTAAGTTTTTTAGTTATCCCTTTGGGATATCGTTTTGTTTTAGCTGATCTTAGTATTGGTGTTTTTTATGGATTGCAATTTCAAGTATTGCTCCGGCCTATTGGTCTTCTCATGGCGGGATATAGCTTAAATAATAAATATTCTTTTTCAGACGGTGAGCGGCTGCTCAATCTATTAGTTATGAAATACCATTAACTTTTTGTGTATTAGCAATATCTCTACGTGTGATTCGTTAAAATAGGATCTTTTTTCTCTAAATGCTTATCTTTCTTTGCTTATTCTGTAGTACTCCGTAGTAAATTGTAGTACAAATGCGCAATATGAATGTTCGCGAACGAATACCACAAGACTTTTTGCTAGTATCTTGGTACCCACTTTTCGACATGAATAGTTAAGTTGATAAAAACGACATAAATAGATAAAACAAAAAAGGAAAAAAAATGAGATCCAACCTAGGAGGTACTGGGTGGTTTTTCATTAAGAAGAGAAATATGCATCCAAATTTAGTCCAAGACGGGAAACCTAGGTGGCTGGATACATTGTCACACCTCTCACCTAACCAGTTGAGCTAAGCTCACTTCCTATAACAAAAAAGGAAATAGATAACATGATTTGGCAAACGTTCACAAAGTTCCAGATTTGGCCATGCTACTACTACGTCACACCTTCACGTATTTCATAGTGATCTTGGCGTCTCAGTTCAGTTCCAGATTTGGCCCTGCGACTACTACATCACCCCTTCACTTATCACTTATTTCATAGTCATCTTGGCGCCTCAGTTCGTGGTACGGTGTATCAAATTTCCGGATCGAAGGCGATGCTCACTTCAACTTGATCATCATCAACTTCTCTTTCTTGACTCCTAATTCCATGAGTGAATGTTAGACTGAATTTCAAATTCTTGTACTCTTCTTGGTTGTCAAAGATTGTGATTACTATTAGGTCCACCTCTATGTGGAGTTCTAGCTGCCGACGATATGGCAAGACAATCACAGCCGCGGACTCAGTGGAATAATCGACGTGGGGCCAGAGGGAACAGACCAACTCCTCCCTCTTTCACAGCTAAAGAGGTGCACACTTTTGTTCCCATAGTCAGCACTCAGCAGTGCTCGCCTTGATTTTACCATACACTGCACGGCTTCTAGAACCGAGGTCTTTGAGCTTCAACTTGACCTCAACATTGGTCTCAATGGCGTTGGGAAACACCAAGTATGTGATCTCCAACTTGCGGCCAGGGCCTCTGCAGCAGATGGTTTGCGTGTATTCCTCCGGTTCTTTGTCATCATCTTCACCACAAACATCCCATTCCACTCTGATGGGAGCACCACAAACATCAGTCCTTTCTGATGGGTGAACGAACCCTACTAGACCCCTCATTGACAGTTGTAGTAGTGTTGCCGGCTCTAGTAATGGAATGGAAAACTTCCAAGGTGAAGGCGCCGTAAGCCATGAGAACACCGCAGGGTCCAATAGGGACCAAATCGACCATTCCTTCCTGCAAGCATGAATGTGAAGGGTTTTAATTTATTATAGCATATATCAGAGACATGAAGCATATAAGCTAGTATATACCTGTTGTACTTCCCTCTCGTGCTGCCTGTAGATGATGCACCGGCCTAGTTGCCAGTCGTAGCCGTTGATAGCTCAAATACGGAAGTTTGCACGAATGGCCAACAGCTGCACCGCACGTCGGCCAAATGGCACAATGTCATCGTCGCTATCCTCCGAGGCTGCTCCACGATCATCCTGGTCACCATCATCATCCTCCAAGGGGGCTGCAGCATCTTCCTCGCCACCGTAGCCATGATCCTCCAAGGGGGCTGCGGCATCTTCCTCGCCACCGTAGCCATCCTCAGGGCCACCCTCGTGATCCTCTGGGATCGCCGCGGCATCATGCTCGCCGCCGTTACCATCATCGTTAGTAGTATGAAGAACCCATCCATCAAATTTCTTCAGTTTGGTTCCATACATGTTGTTCCAATTCCACACTTTACCCATCAGCTGATTGGTACCGTCCTTCCAGCGAGCCAAAAAAAACAGAGATGATAATGAAATGAAAGTTGCAAATAGGATATGGCACTACAGAATACCATCAATCAAGTATTTTGGGACTGGCAATAGCTAGCATGTCTACAGTACAAACAATAATATGGCAAAGATTTACCAAACTTATAGTCACCTTGAGGACAACACAGGAGCAGCCTAGAACCTTCCTCGGCTAGCCCTATGAGGCTCATCTTGTGCTTGTAGCTAGCGTCCTCCCTGCATAACAAAGCAAAACAAAATGAAGCAGACATTATTCCTAGATACAAAGGAACTTAGCTTTGAAAAAAGGCAACGTATTAGGTGCAAACCAACTAACCTGTGCAAACTTAGAAACTACCGATCAGGATCACTAGATGCTGATCCAATGAATGAGGTGAGAGGCGGGATTTTTTACGCTTAAACCCCCCACCTGCCGTCTTTTTTTTTTTGCGCTTAAGCCTCCTCACCCCATCCATTGGATCAGCATCTAGTGGTCCTCTTTGATAGTTTCCAAGTTTACACAGGTTGGTTGGTTTGCACATGATATGAAAAAAATCAAACCAACAATAAAGTTACATCTCTTTTTTTTCACTTTAGTAAGGTCCCAAGTGTGCAGCTGGGAAATATGATCATAAGAGGAAATCATAGTATATACATAACTGAGATTAATTCACCCATTCATGGATGAGTGATTGTAAGGCAGGGTTTATATTCAATTGCCTATCCATGAGTGGTACTGGTAGAAACATGACTAATTCATCGATGCAATTTAAAGTAGCTACTTAGGCTATCTCCAACAACAAAACCCAAAATACAAGACACATTCGTCATTTGGTTAGCGCTACAGGCAAAAGGTTCAATACATATTCAGCATCTTCTCCAACAATAAGACCCAAAAGAGAATCCTTTCTGCAAATGGGTTTCTAGGAGAGAGGATGTCCATATTTGGTTGTGCCTCTCAGGCAACCCAAAATAGGTCTCTCGTATAAGTACTCTGTTGCAGGCTGATTTTTGGTCTCTCGCTACCTATTTTGGGTTTGGATGAGACAGTCATATGCATGACTCTGATGCCCCCAAGAGTACTGTTTTATAGTATTTATATAATTGCAACATATAACTAATTGGTTCTTTTACTGTCTGGCCCAATTGTCAGTAACTACCGAAAATAAAATACATTAGTACAAAAAAGAAAAAAGTTGCCCTCAATTAGCATGGAACAAGGATGATGTGTCAAACTCAATGCAACCTTCTATGTGATCCATTTAAAAGCTTACTGAAAAAAAAAAAAACCTTGCTAGTTGTATTCCCAAACAAATCTAAGCAGTCCACTACATTAAGCTAGTTTTCCTTTTGCCTATATATAATCATATTTGTTTGTTACTGGTAACACCAAGGGAGGCAGTATAATAGGCTAAAAACTCATTGGTGCTGCCTCCCCCATCGAAGGTGGGAAGCCCCAATGCCAACAGAACTCTGAAACCCCAAGCATCAGAAGTTCAGAAATTGGTACAACTCACTGGACTCTAAATAGGCACGCATAGGAAAGGAATCGGCTTTCAAAATTATACATACTAAACCAAAGTGACCATATCCTGCAGGGTCCTACTCGTATTTTTATGAATTGTATCATCCTACCTGAACCTTGCTGATTTCACCTATGGTAGTAGCTTTGTAAGCCAATAGAGATGCCCTAATCACACACCCAAGTTTCTCAAATCAGTTGAGTCTTTAAGATATGTATATAGATCTAAATGTCGGTGTCGCGATCCCAGCCCCTCCTCTGAAACACAATATTTAGCTCATTTGCGACCAATCAGATCTGTAGCTATGCTCCACTGATGGAAATAGCTTTTGATCGCGGGCGTCTAAGCGCCGGGCCACCTATCGCGCGCGGGGTGGCGAGGTGAAAGCGTCGGGAGGTCTTTCACGCGGAGGCGAGGTTAATTCGCCGGATGAACGATTCTGTTTTGTAATTTTTAGTTGTAGATAGAGATTAACTCCTCGAAAACAAGACGTGTACTCTTTTTTTATGCAGGGAGTATACTTCTAGATGGTATTCCAGTAGACTTGTTTTCGAATAGAGATTTGCCGTGACTTTACTTGAACTCGTACTTAAAATAACATATTTTAATGTTGTTTTTTATTTATACCCTTATGTAAAATCAATGTTTATGTATTTCACATCTCAAAAGCACTAAATTTTCATATACTTTCAGTCTGTCGTTTGTTGATTTCAGTTAGGGCTTATCAATCAGCCAATAATATTTTCCTCTCACAACAAATCAGCACTGGCCGGGCTTATCAACCCAGAAACCAAACAACGAACATGCCGTTTATCTTACTTATACGCTGAAAATTCCTCGCCGGAGTCGGGAAAGGTTCAATGTTGCAGGTTCTTTCTCCGCCGCTACCCTCGTATAAGTTCACATACGCAGCGCGGGATTCTGGATTTCTGGTCGCCTTAGGCGGGGGCTTGATGCTGCACGGTGCCAGCGTAGCAATCCGTCCCCAGATATCCCGAATGGTGTAGATCTGCTTCATGTTCCCTGTGCTATACTCCCCTGATAGATTTTCTTTGGCATCATCCGTCCCCTAAATTCTGCAAATTTAAAACTCGTAAAGTTGTAAGCTTATTTTTTCTTCGTCACTGTAGATATCTTTTTTTTTCTAAAAAGAAAAATGTTACATGCTTCGGAGGAGGCGGACCTCCTGTCGCTAAATCTGCGTAGGAATCGGATATACTTGCACAGCCAAAACAGGCATTGCATCAATGGCTCTGCCTGTCCAAGGTTTCCACGAAGATTAACTAGTCTGCTATTTGTTGGTGTATTTAGGCCATGGACTTTGCCGCGAGTAACAAGACTAGAGATACGAGCAATCAAGATGGAAGGGTGTTGAAAACATACAAGAGGAGGGTGCGTCAGCATACAATTCCCATGATATCTGAAGAGCTTATCATTGAGATCCTTGCCCGATTACCTGTTCAAGATCTCATACGGTTCAAGTCAGTTTGCAAGGCCTGGCATGCCATTATCTCCGACCCATTCTTCGTCCGCATGCATCTGCAGCGATCAACTCACAAGCAAGAGCAGGGGCCGTCATTCCTGATCACTCCTCATACCCTGGACAAGGTGATTGACGGTGAGGCCTGGCCGACCACTTTCTCCAACAACATCTGCTTCTACCACTGGCAAGAGGGCCAGAAGGATGCGAGCCTGGTGCGATCCAAGGATTTCAACGGGGGGTTTGGATCGGTGTACCCTATGTCCCACTATGACGGGCTTGTGATGATCCCTACCGACACCAAGGTATACGTGCTAAACCCAGCCATAGGTGATGTCCTTGAGTTGCCTGATGGCCACAAGGATGTGGGGGCATTCCAAACTGTTGGTTTGGGCCTTGACCCACCCACTGAAAAGTATAAGGTTGTTCGCTCCTTTTACCGCTCTAAAGATATTTCAGAGCGAGCTTACGATGCAGGCATGGAAGTGTTTACTATTGGTGGTGATGATCTCGATATGTGCTGGAGGAGCACTGTTAATGATCCACCATACCCAATTCGGCCGCAGGTCGAACCCAGATGCCTGAAGGGGTCTATGTACTGGGAACTATATGAGGGACTTCTTGAAAGGCCAACTCAAGGTTTCCTTAAATTCAGCTTAGAAGATGAAACATTTAGTTTAATACACTATCCAAGTATGCAATCAGAAAAGGATACAGCTCACTTGATTGTGCTAGGCGGAGAATTGTGCCTAGCTCAATGCCTTGCGACAGCACAAATAGTGATTTGGAGGTCATCATCGTCTACCGACGGTCATCGTTGGGCTAAAATATATGCTATTAATTTGTCTCAGGCCTGGACGTTCCAACCTCTTTTGGGCAGGCATACTGATGGCATGCTTCTTCGGAGAGGGAATTACCTCTATCGATGTGATGAGTCTAGTCGATTTGCAAGGGAAGTGATCTGTGCGCATCAGGTGACTTACAATAACGCCATTGCAGGATCTTTTAGTTATGGGGCAGAGGATGTTTTCTATTACAACATAATTCCCTACGCGGAGAGTCTTGTTCGAGTGACAAAGGGGAAACTACCAGCTGCTGTCTGTTCCTGACGTATATGTAATAGGAGTGAACATTTACAAGAATGATTTTATTTATTACGATCCTCTGTTATGCTTGTGTTGGACAAGGGGGAGTTTAGTGTTTGCCCTTGGTATATAGAGTAATAAAATCTAGTCCTTTGTTCTAAATTATAAGTGGTTTTGGGTTTAGATACATATCTTTTGCTACTACTATGGCAAGGGCTTTTTTAGATACATATCGTTTTGGCTTTTTTAGAAATTGTGTCGGACAATGAGTATGTCCTAAATGATGTAGGCACATCATTGTGCGATAAGATGGAAGATGCCAAGTGATCATAGTGCCATAAGCTGGAAGAACAAGCCAAGTGATCGACCGAAGGCGACATCAGACAGGTACAAAGCCCCCAGATAAGATGAACGACAAGACTTCTGACAGGCTACGAAACGACCAGATAAGATGAACGACAATGGGCAACAAGCTATATATTATCTTTCAACTTCAACAATGTTTTCCCATACCTGTGTGCACCATAATCATTCTTGTTGCATTGCATATCGAACAAACAGCTAATTGGTAGATACACTCGCTCTCCTATATCTCAAGTTAGTTCGTACGAAGTTGCCGATTCTGGTCGGAGACCAGTGCACATGATAGTCGTTGCAGGATTCATGTCCATCCTCCACCGCCAACAAAGTATCTGTACATGTACCCTGTCGAGCAGCTTGTGGAAATAGCAAGCCAACAAAACGTTCCCGTACTTTGCACAGACGATCGTCCTAGGCAGGCCAAGATTTCAACCGTCCGCCAACACTCAGCCCACGAAAAACGATGCAATCAGCACACTGGCCTCTGAAAAACTATAACAAACTTATCATTGGCAACCAATACAGAACACTAGATGCTCTTTGTTACGACTACAACGAAAGGAAGGTGCACCGACAGTATCCAAAGTTATACATCTACAACCCAACAGAGCAAGCCTTCAAGGAAGCTTCAGATGGTACATATTCTTCAGCTACTAAATAAAATTGGCTTACACCTTGTCTTGCAAGTAAGCAGAGTAAAAGACACCCAAGGCACCAAGAGAAAGGGCTAGAAGAAGGCCAGATGGCACCAGTTTCTGGCTATTGTACAGCCTGATACCTGAAAGCGAGGGGTTGGATGTTTTGACTTATCTGAGTTTCATGGGACCTGAAGCACAAAAATGTGGAACATACCAAACACGCAGGCAAATAAAAAGGCAGATCCAAATCCAACAGCATCACCTGCTGCCATCGTCTCAGGCGACTGCATCAGATAATAGGCCTGCAAAAAAGAAATGTTAACCATATGATCCGGCTAAAATTAGCCATGAAATGTAGTGGGCATTTGGTTACAAACAGAAGAGAGTAGGGTTATTAGTTCTGAGATTCTCGATGACATAAATAAGCTCATGGTTTCAGTAATTTACATGAAACTGGAAACATGAACATGCATTGCTTTTTGAAGATAAAACTTTCTGAAACCAAAAGGTAAATTCAACAAGCTCGTTGATTTGCCAAGGCTACATATTTTTCATACATATCTCATTCATGATTTACATTTTTTCAATTTTTAATCCAAAACTCAAGTAGAAAGACTCCACCAAAAAGATAACTAGAATAAATGATGAAAAATGCCTACGAATCTGATTCAATGTCCAATTTGGTGTAGTAGTATTCAATGTCCAATTTGGTGCAGAATGACAAGTCCAATACTTCTTCGCGAATTCGATCACATAATTCTATAAGCATAAGTGTCGGGTTCATAAACCCGAGGTCCCTCATGGATCTGCTTCCCAGCAAAAGCTCGGCCCAGCAGATGACGTTGCGAACGACGCGCAACTCTTGGGCCAGCCCAAAAAACCTAACGATAGGCCAGAAGAACGATCCAGTCTCCGGTCGGAAGGCCTGCCCAAAGAAGAACGGCGCTCGCTTCCGACTCCGGCCCGCCTCTCTGACCGGAAGGCCTGGCCAAAGAGGAACAGTGCTCGCCTCTGACTCCGACTCGCTTCTCCGACCGGGAGTACATCGAACCTCTGCTTATAGCTCTTCTCCGGCCGAAAGGCCAGAGCCGACTGGGGAACGACCGAATTGGGACGCCAGCTCGGTCAAGACCCAGGGAACGAACAGAGCAAGTAAGGCAGGGCGCTCCAGTCAACTGCAATATTAAGGGCCGTACCCTGCACGCCTGTAGGACAGTATTGTCAGGCCGTGTCAGAAGGATGCACCGCAACCTTCCAGACATGTCAGAACATGAACAATGTTGTGGGCGCCGACATTTATCCTACAGTATGGTCGGCGCCGACATCTGCCATACCAGAAGAAGACAGTGGAACCAACCACTTGCATCCAAACACCAACAGTGTCAGGAGCCGACAAACCGCCTTGTACCCGACAGCGTGGGCAACAACACTAGGTAGCACACACATACACTCTTTCTCTCACACTCTCTCTTGTAAGGCCATCCCTTTTATCTATAAAAGGGGATGCGCTCTCTCTAAAAGACAGACGATTCAACCACGAGGATCATTTCAGGTCGATTCACTAACGACTTCAACCTACGATTCAAACGATTCCAACAGAGCACACGCTCGAATACTTAGCGCACGTAGGAGCTCCCGTCTCTCTCGGCCCTTCGGTCCAGAGTCCGATCGGACCTCTTGCACCCCCCCCCAATTTTACTCCCTCTCGTTTGTAACCCCACAGCAAACTTCGAGCACCTGGACTCAGGAATAAAGTCACCGACCGACTCAAACTGGACGAAGGGCACGTTGCCTGAACCAGTATAAAGCCTGTGTCATTGAGTGCTAGGCCACATCCGATCACAACGTACGGTAAAACTACAAATATTTACGTGTTGGTCACTTTCTGCACCGACAGTTGGCGTCGTCCGTGAGGAGGACACCGTACGTTCACGCTTTTGGTCATCGGATGACCCACCTTTCCGCCATCTTCGGCATGGCGGGCTCGAGCGATACGACTCGCTTCGGCTCGTTGGAGTTTCCCGCACTCCCACCTGTTGGGATGTGGGCTCCACCCATCTTCGAGCCGTCTCAGGCCTTCCTCTTCGGAAGCCTGGACTTCGTAGCCGACCAGCTCGGCGTGCTTCGCCTTCGCGAGAAGGCACTTGTTCCGGCGCCCGTCGAAGGGGCGTCCTCCGTCGGCTCCGGGACTCCCGGTGACCTCAACGACGAGGCGCCTGCGCTTCGCTCCGAGCCCACGCTGGGTTCAAACCCCACTGTAAGTAACGTACATACTGTTCTTTACTCGTTGTTTACTATTTTCCGCCGATTCTCCGGAGGGACCACGTTGTCCCTGCCGCGACCGTTGTGCAACCGATTCCCCTATGGCCTCACGCCCCCTGTGGACGCGTACGTATGGGGGCTCTGAAAGATGCTGGCGCCGCCCCCTCTCACATCCGAATTCGTGGGGATGGCGGACTACGCTCCCGCCTCTTTTCACGACCTCATTGATGATGATGTTCAGAGTGACGGTGAGAGCTCTAGTTTGGTTTTGGTTAATTGATGAAACCCTAAGTGCTAACCTAGTTTATCAAGATGATTATGAGATAGGTAGCACTACTCTAAGTGATGAAGCAATGACGAAGATCATGACAATGGTGATAGCATGGTGATGATCAAATGCTTGAACTTGGAAAAGAAGAAAGAGAAAAACAAAAGGCTCAAGGCAAAGGTATAAAATGTAGGAGCCATTTTGTTTTAGTGATCAAGACACTTAGTGAGTGTGATCACATTTAGGATAGATAGCCGTACTATTAAGAGGAGTGTAACTCGTATCGAAATGCGGTTATCAAAGTGCCACTAGATGCTCTAACTCATTGCATATGCATTTAGGATCTAGTGGAGTGCTAACACCCTTGAAAATATTTGTAAAAATATGCTAACCCTTGAAACTATTCGGCGCTTTTGGAAAAATGAAATGTCTATTTTCTATTGCGCCGGATGCAAAATTCTCGGTGGTTGGCACATTTGAGCAAGGGTGAAGAAGTTAGAGTTGAAATGGAGTTGGTCGAAATGATGCTGGCGTCGGTCTACTGACCGGACGCTGGGTCACTCAGCGACCGGACGCTGAAAGGTCAATGCGTCCGTCGTCGGTATCGAGCAACCTGATGGGAAGGGTTGAGCACCTGGACCGGACGACTGGTCTGCGTCCGGTCAAAGTGTGGACGGACGCGTCCGGTCGAAGAAATACGCCTCTCGGGAGCTTATTAGAAACGACCGGACGCTGGGGGCTTGGCGTCCGGTCGGATTTTTCTCGGAGCGTCCGGTCAAACTTCAGAGCCGTTGAAATCGACGAACAACGTTTGAAGTCGTGGTGACGCGTGGCGTCCATCGGGCGACCGGACGCCGAGGGCTGCGTCCGTTCGGTATGACCGAGCGTCCGGTCGAGCGTGTTTTGCCCAAAGTGAAAGGGTACAACGGCTCTATTTGATGGGGGCTCTATTTATAGCCCCATGGCGGCTCAAGGAAATGTCTTGCACATTTTCATTGACATAGCAACCTTGTGAGCTTAGCCAAAGTCCTCCCACTCATCTTCATCATTGATCCATCATCATTGTGAGATTGGGAGAGAATCCAAGTGCATTGCTTGAGTGATTGCATCTAGTGGCACTTAGTATTCGTGTGTTATTGTTCTTCTGATTTCGCTTGTTTCTCTTGGTGGTTGCCACCACCTAGACAGTTGGAGCGGTGGTGAAGGATCGGCACGAGTTGGTGATTGTTCGTGGCCGCCTTTCGGTGATTGTGAGGGGAGTTGTACCTTCCTGTGGAGTGCCGAAAGGTAACTCTAGTAAATTGCTCGTGTCATTGAGTTACCTCACTTGTGGGTCGATTCTTGCGGTGTCCTATCGTGTGGACGAGGTTTGTGAAACACCTCTTAGCCGCCGAACCACCAAGTGTTGGTCGACACAACGGAGACTAGCGTGTTGGCAAGCACGTGAACCTCGGGAGAAAAATCGGTTGTCTCTTGTCATTTGCATTCTCCCGATGATTGGCTATATATTCATCGTGAATTGGTTCACTCCACGACCCGACGGTATAATCGTCTCACTTACTCATTTACATTTCCGCAAACTAGATATAGCAAGCTCTTTAGTGTAATTAGAATTGAGAGCTTGCCTTGTGCTTTAAACATATCTAGTGGAGCTCTTTAGTGTAGCATTTGTGAGAGCTCTTAGTGAGTAGTGGTCAAGTAGATTGTGTGCCAATAGATCATTGCAACTAGAATTGTTGGATAGGTGGCTTGCAACCCTTGTAGAGTTAGAGCAAGTTTGCATTTCGCTATTTGTCTTACTAATCAAATTGCTCTAGTTGATTTGTAGTTTTTAAATAGGCTATTCACCCCCCCTCTAGCCATATTAGGACCTTTCAGACGGCTCCAGCATCGGCGACATCATGGCACCTAGCCACCCTCTGTCCCGCGAGTGCGCTATGGCGGACGCTCCAGGACAGCCGCCGGTGGTGGTGGAGTCACTTCAGACCCACACCCCTCTGGACCCTCGCGCGGATGCCCTTGCATGTGCCCAGAACCAGCCGCCGCCCGCGCCGGCGCGCTCAGCACACCACGATGCGCCCCCTGCGCGTAACCCGGCGAGCAGCGCCCGGGGTCGCGTCCGCTAGGTTCAACACAACATCATCGACGGAGGGAACGATCCCCCATAGTTCGCTCGGGCTGGTTAGAACATCGCCGCGGCGGCGATGCTTCTGCGCGGCCTTCCCGAGCCTGTCGACCCACAGGAGCAAGCGGTCCACTGGAACCTCCGGCGGTGAAGACCGCCGCCGTTCAACAGGCAGAGAGCTCGCGTCTTGACACCGACTCGCGGCCTCTCTCCCCACCGGGGGGCGGGGACGCACCAGACGCATCGCTGCATCCGCTCGCCGCTACAGCCGCCGGGTGTAGAACGGGAGGCCGCAGCCACGCCACGATCTGACCCGACTGCTCTCCACACCGGCCGCTTGTGCGTGAACGCCTCGGGCCGAACCGAGACGCTCGCAGCGTCATCAACAACCGGCGTTAGGCCCGGTATGACGATGACGTCCACCAGGCAGCGATGAGAACAGGCGGCACGGGCTCCGGCCAGACCATCGAGGGGACCGGCGAGGCACACCCCAGGCGTGGTCGCCGACCCGACGCCCGGAGTCCTAGCCCGAATGGCCCGGCCTTGAGACTCATGGCGGGCGGACTCTAGCTCACGCTCGAGCTCGGCCACCTGCCGCGACGTCGCGGTCTCCCGGGCATGCTCCTCCCGGAGGAAGCAAGACTTGCGGCTCGACATCTCCTCCAAGCCCTACAAAGCAAGAGGCAGGCGTGCTGAGACAATCGGTGGAAGACCAAGGAGCCAAGGATGAACGCAGAAAACTTACCTCTATGACCCGGGGCAGGTCGACCGTGACCGCCTGCTGGATGGCCTTGACCCGCTCTAGGGCCTCCTCCAGCTTCACCCTGGTTTGGGCGAGATCGGACTCCATGCCGAGTCCTCTCCCACCAAGTACGTCCCAGAGCTGCACCTCCTGCTCATCCTGAAGGATGAACCGCACCTTCCTCGGGTCACCGGGGCAGTGCCACACCAGGTCGGTGGTCGCCCCTAACCCGCTGGAAGGCCTGGCCTCCGACCGGACCACCGCCAGCTCCTGCGACGGCTGAATGGCCGGTGGCTCCACCCTGGTGCCTACTTCGCCGGGGCAGGGGATCTCCGCCTCCAAAACCCCGCGGCCCGCCCTCGGCCTGGCCACGTCGCCTCCCGACGCCGACAGCTCCGACCAGGAGGGCGAGCCGTGCGTCCCTTCGCCAAGCGAGGCAGGGAGCCCGGTCTCCTCCCTCTCTTCCGCCGCTACCGATGCGGGAGGGATCGCGAGCATCACCTCCGACCCGGCCTTCGTCGTCGGCGTCGGGATCACCACCATCACCTCCGCTGCCGCCATACTTGCGACCGGCCGGGAAGGCACCACCCCCGAAGGAGAAGGATGCACCGCCGCCACCCTGCTCTCGCCGCCGCTCGTTGCAACACGCTACAAGGTGGGCCTCAACTCCTCCTGCACGGGAGGGTGGGGCGATGCTCAACCTCGGCAGTATCTGGCCACTGTCGAAAAAATACAGGTCAGTCGCACTCTAAAGAACTCAACTTTGAGATCGAGAAAAGAAACAAAGAATACATACCGGGACGCAAGCGGCAGGGCTCTGAAACCCTGACCCGCTGGCAACGGGCCCGCCGGACGAGGGCCGCTCGCAGGTCGCGAGCCTCGCCCCCTCACTTCGACCGAGGGGGGAGTCGACCTGGCCGGGCTCGGTCGCCGGCCGCGTCGCCCATGACCGCCACCAGTCAGTCGCTGGCGAGCAACTAAGGGGCATCCCCGTTAGGGTCGACGCCGTGGCCAGCCCCGATGATGCGCGGGTGCGAGCCCGCTCCTTCGACCGCCTGGCCTACCCCACCGCGCCCAGAGCAGGTGGGGACAAGGCCGGCGACGTCTCCGAAGGGCGTGGCGACCATGTCCGCTTCGCCTCCCATTCGTCGACGGCGTCCAAGCTCGCGGCGCGATTCCTTGGCGTGGGAACGTCGCCGCGCCTCTCCGCACCCCGCCCGCTGCTGGCAGACATAGCCGCATGCTCGCGGCGCTCCACCGAGGTCGCGATGACCTCCGGCCTCCACCATCCTCAGAAGAGCTCGCGTCATCCCCCACCTCCGTGGGGTCCTCCGACTCGAGCTCCGCCTCCACATCGCTCCTACTTTCGCCTGCCCGCACGCGCCGGGCAATATCCTGCTCCTTCTGGTGCCTCCTCCGAGCCTTCTCAGCTCTCTTCTTCTTTCGGTTGTCCGCTGCCTCCTTCAGGGCCACCTACCGAACCACGCCCTCCGGCCCCTTCGGAAGATGCGGCCGGGACTTGTAACGTTCGAGTCCCTATGAAACGGATGACTCGAAGTCAAGATTACAGGACAGCAGGATCGAAAGGGACACGTAGTAAGGAGAGGAGAACGTACCAGGTTGGACACCTTCAAGGCGTGAAGAGGCCCGGGCTTTCCTTCGAGGGTCTCTTGGGCCCTCAGCTGCAGCACCCGGTCTAATCGGCTCCAGACTTCGTCCTTCGCCAACTCCTCCGGTGACGCATGGTCGATGTCCGTCGGGCCAGTGTACATCCACATCGGCCGCGTCCTCTCCGCCAGCAGGGCGACCCGATGGCGGAAGAAGGTGTGGAACACCCGCAGCCCGTCAAGGCCCTGTTGCACCAGCTTCTGGAGCTCCGCCCCGATGACCTCCAGCTTGTTTTGTCGGCTGGCGGGCCCCCATGACCAGCTATCCTACCTCTCCGTCCTCCTTCCGGTGAACGACGGCAACGGCGCCTCCACCAGGTTCCTGATATAGAACCACTCCCCATGCCACCCCCGATTGGAGTTGCAGGGGGTGTACGCGGGGTAGGCGCCCGACGCACTCGGCTTCTTCTGCAGCACGAAGCCCCCCACCGGCGTGATCCTGAGTGGCTTCCCCTCCGACAATGCTCGCCCAGAGAAGATCCGCCGAAAGAAATCCACGTGCAGCTCAATCCCGAGGAAGGCCTCGCACACGGTGACGAAGCCGGCGACGTGCAGCACCCCAGTTGGATTGAGGTGCTGCAGCTCCAGGCCCCACTCATTAAGGAGCCCACGCAGGAACCCGTGCATGGGGTACCCTAGCCCATGCTCATAGAAGGCGAGGAAGGAGACGACCTTGCCGACCCAAGGTCGCGGGAAATCCTCCCCCGCAGGAGCCCTCCAGTGCGCTACCTCCTTCGGCGGCAGCACCCCCTTCTCGGCGAAGGCGGCCAGCACTGACTCGCTCACACAAGATGACCTCCAGCTCGATATTGTGCTCTGCATTCACGAACGGATCTGTGAGTTTCTCCTCTCCCTCACTCTACCCTTTTTTCTCCTAGGAATCGCCGCGGCACAAGAACGCTCTTGGTGAGAAGGAAGGAGGAGAGGCGGCAGATGGGGAATAGGCGAAGGAACGGGACAGAAGCCCTCTCCCTTCCCCTATTTAAAGAGGAAGCGCAGCAGTTGGGGAAAGGAGAAGGATTGGGGCGAAAAACCCTCTCCCTTCCCCTATTCAATGCGGATGGGATACGACAGGACGCGTCCTGACTGATGGGATGCGCTCTACCCGACGAGACAACGCCTGGATCGACGGGACGTGGCCTGGGCATGGCCCACCACTACCGCACACCGGACACGGGAAATAAGGCGCAACCACGCGCAGGCGTCCCTCCGCCTTCCCAGGAAAGACTTGGAAGGGCCCAACAACGGGATCTCCGCCCAGGGGAGACAAACGGGCTTCTTGAGCCGATCGAACGGCTCAGGCAAACGCCGAGAGATAGGTAGGGAGCAGAGGGACGCCCCATGTGGACCAAGCCGACTCCGTCACGAACGACGAGCTCGGATCCCGTTCGGACATATCCGATAATGACTCCTCAAACCTGTCGCTCGAGTCATCAAGGTAACCCTACCAAACCCCTCTTACTTCATTTGATTTTCCGAATGCATAAAACATTCATTCATCCATTCTCATACATGCATTCACACATTTATTCATACAAGTCATTCATTCATCCCATACATCCGAAGCAACGCATATGCAATTGATGCATCACAACACTCCGTGTTGCGTCACGAAGCGACAGTTGCCTCATCTAGACACGAGCAACGACCGACAAGGGTTTGAAGGCCGGCCCACGAAGGGCTCGAGGCCACCTCACGTCAAACAGAGCCAGGGGAGAAATCATAGATGAGCCCCAGCGGCCCTCGCCCAGTCTGCTCTGAAGCAGACAAGGTCATCTCAACCTTCTCGTTTGATCCTAACCTCGAGCCATGCCCACAGAATGTCCATCGAGGGGAGGCCAGCGGGCCACCTGGGTCGGTCTCCGGAACGACTCGGGCATCTGCCCAGACGCGGGTTAAGGAGTAGTGAAATGTCACATGAGGGCTATGCCGACCCCGTCACGAACAACGGAACCGGATTCCACTCGAACGTATCGCTTAGCGAGCTCACCGAGCGCGTCACTCGAGCCATCAAGGCAAGCGATGTTAGCTCAGCCCCTCCGGTTGCGGAAACCACGAACGGGGTAACGCACGAAACTCAACTGACCCCTACCGAGCCCAACGAGGCTCAGGGGCTCAGGACGCCCAACACCTCGGCGCGCCCGACGTCCGGATCCGCGACTCCAACTCGCTCGATCCCTCGGCACGTCCGACGCCTAGATCCGCGACTCCGATTCGCCCGATCCCTCGGCTGTGCCCGACACCTAGGTCCGCGAGTCCATCTCGCCCGATCCCTCGGCTGTCCCTCGGCTGCGTCCGATGCCTGGATCCGCGAGTCCATCTCGTCCAATCCCTTGGCCCGCCCGACGCCTTGGTTAGCGACTTCGACTCGCCCGATCCATGGATCCACGACTCCGACGTGCCCGAACCCTCAGCGCGCCCGACGCCCTAGTTGACGACTCCGTCTCGCCTAGTCCCTCTGCCGCGACCAAACGCCTGGGACCGCGCTCTTGGAAACGATGGGTCAGAAACTAGAAAGAGGAGGCTACGCCCACCAAGGTGCATACACACACGCCCGCTGACAAAACCCCCCAGGCGATTATGCCCGAATCGCCCAGGGGCTCGGGGGTTAGACCCGCAGGTGCGCTCGCGCACACCCGCTATCGAAACAAAAAATTCCCACGCTGGCAACGCGAAAAAACCCCCCGGACGATTCTACCCGAATCACCCGGGGGCTCGAGGGCTACACCCGCGGGTGCACTCGCGCGCACCCACCGTCAAGACAAAAATCCCCCAAACGATTTACCCAAATCGTCCGAGGGCTTGGGGGCTCCTGTCGGGTTCATAAACCCGGGGTCTCTTATGGACCTGCTTCTCAGCAAAAGCTCGGCCCAGCAGACGACGTTGCGAACGACGCGCAACTCCTGAGCCATCCAAAAAACTTAACAACAGGCCAGAAAACGATCCAGTCTCCGGTCGGAAGGCCTGGCCAAAGAAGAACGGCGCTCGCTTCCTACTCCGGCCCGCCTCTCCGACCGGAAGGTCTGGCTAGCTCGCCTCTGACTCCGACGCTCGCTTCCGACTCCGGCCCGCCTTTTCGACCGAAAGGCCTGGCCAAGGAGGAACGGCGCTCGCCTCCGACTCCGACTCGCTTCTCCGACCGGGAGTACATCGAACCTCTGCTTACAGCTCTTCTCTGGCCGAAAGGCCGGAGCCGACTGGGGAACGACCGACCGGGGACGCCCGCTCGGTCAAGACCCAGGGAACGAACAGAGCAAGTAAGGCAGGGCGCTCCAGTTAACCGCAATATCAAGGGCCGTACCCTGCACGCCTGCGGGACAGTATTGTTAGGCCATGTCAGAAGGATGCACCGCAACCTTCCGAACATGTCAGAACATGAACAATGTTGTGGGCGCCGACATTTATCCTACAGTATGGTAGGCGCCGACATCTGCCATACCAGAAGAAGACAGTGGAACCAACCACTTGCATCCAAACACCAACAGTGTTATGGGCGCCGACAAACTGCCTTGTAGCTAACGGCGTGGGCAAGAAGACTAGGTAGCACACACACTCTTTCTCTCACTCTCTCTTGTAAGGCCATCCCCTTATCTATAAAAGGGGATGCGTTCTCTCCAAAAGACAGACTATTCAACCACGAGGATCAGTTCAGGTCGATTCACGAACGACTTGAACAACCTACGATTCGAACGATTCCAACAGAGCACACGCTCGAATACTTAGCGCACGTAGGAGCTCCCGTCTCTCTCGGCCCTTCGGCCCAGAGTCCGACCGGACCTCTTGCACCCCCATCTTACTCCCTCTCGTTTGTAACCCCACAGCAAACTTCGAGCACCTGGTCTCAGGAATAAAGCCACCGACCGACTCAGACTGGACGTAGGGCACGTTGCCTGAACTAGTATAAACCATGTGTCATTGAGTACTAGACCACATCCGATCACAACGTACGGTAAAACTACAAATATTTATATGTTGGTCACTTTCTACACCGACAATAAGAGACCTAATCTGTATGAACAAACCTGGAAACATATTTCCACAGGAATCCATGTTACTGAAGAATGATATGCCATCTAGAAAACTTTCTATTGTTATTAAGATTCAATTTAGTAGTAGTTCTTTTTTAATCTCTTCCTAAGAAGGAGAAACAAAAACAAACAACATCTTTGTTACACTTATCATGATCAATTTGGTATAGCATTACAGATTGAATGATGATGATAGTTCATTGCAAAGTAATAGTTCCCATCACGTTTCACAAATTCCATCGCATAACTCCACAAGCATCAGAGTCCTAATTTGTAACAATGGGCGAATTTTGAACGGCAATACATTTCCACAAGAACCTGGTTAGTGGTTACTGTTCCACAGGAAATATTGCCATCTGGAAAACTGCCTACTGTTAAGATTCGTTATAGTTGTTTAGATTCTCTTCCTAAGAATAAAAACAGGGACCCCTTATTGCTCGTGCCATGACCAGGCAAAAAAAAGAGAGGAAAATTCTTCTAGTAATGTTCATTCGAGTAGTAGCTGTTATGTCCTTAGATTTCCTAAACCCATATGTGCAAAGGAATAGCCAAAAGAAAGACAATGAGTGTACAACCATTTGCGCCTCGAATAAACTGAGGGCTTGGAAGTCCTTTGCAGCACCTAGCAATTAGATTTTGCACCTAGCAATTAGATTCTACCGAGGACTTGAACAACACTCTGGTCCAACCGAAGACTTCAAACTCCAGTGTTTCCAACCAACCCAGAATCAAAATTCAAAATCCTGTCTGCAATTTGGTCTAAGCACACTGTCATAGCCAACTCAGAATAGCTGTTGTCTCAGCCTCGCAGGAATAATGGCACGCACGATGACAAGGCATTCGATATCTTATCTGCGAAGTAGACTCTTCTAATCTAAACAAATGAAAAATGCGGTGCTTGGGAAATCTAGAGAACATTCGAGTTCCACTCACAGCGCCCATGAGCGCAGCTCCAGCCAGCCCTCCGTAGATGGAGCCTTTACTCCCCGACCTCGCATCTGAACACCAGAAAGCAGACACTCAGTGGTCAAGGAATAAAGTTGTGATCAACACGACAGGCCAGAGCAGCCACACTAGCAAATGCACCGGGGAGGGGACCGGGAATGCGCGTAGTACATGCAAAGGCGCCGCCGCCCAGGAGGAGGACGCCGTAGGCCGCTGAGGCGGCCGGGGCAATCTCGGACACCGCGGCGCAGCGGACCAGAGCGCGACGGCGGGGGTGGAGGCGCAGGCGGGCCACGGAGAGTCGAGGCGGCGGCTGGAACGGAAGGAGAGTGGCGGAGAAGGCGGAACAGGTGGTCATCAGGGACATCAGCGCCAGCACGCGGATTCCGGCGGTCGCTGTCCGGCCTGAATCAGGGACGAGTGGTGTGTGGTACCTGGCGCTCTATCTATCTCTATCCGGTAGTTTGACGACGGTCGACGGCTGCTTGAGGTGGTGTTTAAATCCCAAGATGTCACGTCGCGTATCAACTCGTATATTTGACAGTAATAATAAAATAAATTACAGAAGTTTTTAGTAATATTTTTTAACAAATGAAGAATTTTATTAGATAATAGCTAGGTACATGAACACGTTACAAGTAGATTATACAAATATCCATAAACTGATTTTTATCTCAATTGTATCCACGTTATAAATAGCTCTAGATCCTAAAACTAAATATGTACGACGCTTTATAGTATGTATGACCGTACATGCAAACACTCGATAAAAGGCCTGAGAACAGATACCCAACGAACGAAGGCCAACATTCATGTAGAAGGAGTTTAGAATCTTCTTCTTTCTAACGTCTTCCTCTTCTTTCTGCCATCGAAGAATAAGGAAGACTGATCTGAAACTTATTCTTCCTAGTCCTTCATTGTGGCCACATCTAACCAAAATAAAACAGAGAAGAAATCGGAGAAAATTATTCTATGACGGAGACACCATCTCCGCCTTGATGTCGCCATCGAGAAATAAAAGTCTCCATGTCATCAAATCGGTGAGGATACTGACATGACATCGTAGTTGTTGCCCATATCTTCAACAGAGCCCCATGGAGAAAATGATTCCACCTTGCCCTCTCGCCGTCGCCAGAGGGGAGGAGGAAATAAATCCCAAAACCAAAAAACTTGGCATGAAGAGACCCTAACCCTAAAGACTCGATCAACTGAGAAAACTTATTAAAAACGATGGATCCCCACTCCCTCCGGTCTCCGACGATATGCCGGGGGGAGGGGGGCCAGCGGTGGTGGAGGCGAGGGCAGCGGCGGCGGCGCTGAGTCGCGAGACCCTTGAGTCGTATCGCTAGAGTTCGCGAGTCCTTTAAGTCCTTAGTAATCTGCGAGACGAATTTATTAAGTCTAATTAATTCATCATTAGCACATATTTACTGTAGCACCACGTTGTCAAACCATGGACTAATTAGACTTAAAAAATCATCTCATAAATTAGTCGCAATATGTACAATTAGTTATTTTTAGTCTATATTTAATACTCTATACATGTGTCCAAACATCCGATATGAGTAAACTTTAGAGGGAGGAACTAAGCAATGCCTGGGATTTGCGGTAGGAGAACAAACTCACTTTTGTGTCGGTGGAAAGGGCCTTTTTCTCGTTTTGCTTTTTTTTTTGTTGTGGTGCACGTTTCATTAAATTGGTTTTGCACGCTCCAGCAGAGCTTGGCACGTCTCTTCAAGCACTAGGATTAGGATTTTTGCACTGCTACTGCAAGCGCCCGGACGTCTGAGTAGATGTCCGCATGCTCTATTTCACGGGCTCCACGTGGGGTTCGCGTCGTCTCGAGCGACAAGAGGGGAAGGGGGCGTTGGAAGGATCCCGCCGCGGCGTCATATAGATGCCTTGCCGGCGTCGAGAGGAGGACACACCGAGACGATGCAGTAGAAGGCGGAGAAGAGAGATGCAACACTAGATCTACTTTTGAAACATCTAAATGCAACAGTTACAACATATGTCTGAAGGTAGATATATCACTTGAACCTTGCTTCTGAAACACTTGAAAACAATTGCAACCATACGCAACAACCAGATAAAACACATGCAACGTATGTGTGAAACATATGCAACATTAAGATAAACACACTTGCAACATATGTCTGGAAAACACAGATAAAACATTGGCAACATACATTTGCAATATACGTGTACAACCATTGCAACATATGCAACATTCCGATCTACTTTTGCAACATACATCTGAAACACTTACAACATACCTCCAAAACATTCAAAACACTCGAAACATACGCTTTCGGCAAAACATGACAGTTAGACGAGCGGAGCACGGCACAGTATGACTGCTGAACTATGCACCTAGCATGAGGGCCCCACATGCCAGGTGCACGATCAGCTATCACATAGATGGCTTATCATAAACAATAGTGATTTGGATCTCGTGCAGGCTAGTTAGCGATCTGGGTTGCATCGTTGTGCAAGTTTAGGTACCTCGTGTGGCTCCTTTAGTAAGTTTAGGGACTTAAATATGTAATGTTGAAAGTTTGGGACTTAGATGACATCGCTAAACAAAGTTTAGGTACTAGATCCAACGCGTCATATAAATGTTGGCGTAGACGTACTACATCAGTATATAGTGCGGGTTAACCCTGTCTGGACGAGTGCTAGAGCCCAAGACAACTTTAGAGATCCAGAAATAAAAAAAATTAAAGTTTGAAACCTAAATAACTCGACTACCAGTTTTATCAAGTACATTGACCAGAACATAGGCTACGTGTCAAATTAAAAAACATGCATCACTTTCTCGTTTTTGAGACGACAGATGGTTGGAGCAAAACTGAAAAAGTCCAGGCCAAAAGTCAATCCATGGACCACTCATGCGCAACTTTCAAACTTTGAAGGTTGACCTGCAAATAAGATTGGCAATCACACTTTACTTCGCTTTTGTAGTTGAGATTTCGATTCAGGCCTTGTTAAAATGTAGGGTGTAAAATTTTAGGGTGTTCACATTGGTTGTCACATAGAGATGCCACATGTGGTGTTCGGATACTAATAAAAAATAAATTACAGAATCCGTCAGTAACCCGCGAGACGAATTTATTAAGCATAATTAATCTGTCATTAGCGCATGTATCACTGTAGCATCACGTCGTCAAATTATGAACTAATTAGGCTTAAAAGATTTATCTCATAATTAGCCACAAACTATACAATTAACTATTTTTTAATTTATATTTAATACGCCGTACATATGTTAAAACAGTTGATGGAATATGAAATAAAGTTTAAGGAGAGGACCTAGACAAGGCCTCACCACGATGGGCTGGCGACTGGCGTCCGTAAAATGGCAGAATCGACTATGATGTCATCATGGAGGCCTGCACCAACTACCCACCAATTAATGCTTAACGAACATATATTGAACAAATGATTACGAACAGTGTGCTTATGTGGATCAGAGCAGTGACGGAAGTGGATGGCTTTCCTGTAATGTATGCTAAGTTTAAATCATCGACTTGACGAAGATGCTCATTTAAAAAAATATATCTTAGAATTTAACAATGTTATTCTTGTAGGAGACATATCTATTGACAGCAAGCTGTCAGCGACTTCATCAATTTTAAAATCTGCGGACTCAATTTCAACTTAGTCTTTCGAATGTCCTCGTAGAGTAGGATATATATAGGGTAAATACAATGTTAGATCTAGAAATAGATCAAGAGGAGGGCTAGATAATAAAGGAGTGGGGTGGACGACTGTGGTGGATGTGCTGGCGCCCCTGGTTCCTCGCTTCCTAGTTACATCGTCAACCTGTCACGAAGGAGCGGCGACCTGCCGATCACCACGGGCACGGTTGCACGGAGGATTATAGGAGCCGGGGAGGCCAATATGGATGATGTAGTAGGCGTGGATAGAAGAGGGGCAGAGGGCAAGGGGAGGGCAAGTGGCTACCACCTGTCGTTTGGGGTGCTGACGCGCATGCACGGTCGTGGAGAGGAAAAAAGCTACACTATGTCTATTGCGCTGCCTGTAAAATTTTCTCACGTATGTGCATTAGGGAGTGGACAATTGCATGTAATAAGATATCAAAAGACACAAGGTTCGAACAAGGTTCCAAAATTATTGAAAATGTTACATCTCTTCTCTACAACTAAAACATACGGATTGTCAACATCTACCCGGCAGGACCAAAACACTCATACGATCCATATCCGGCAGGCAAATAATCACCGCATCTCATGCGATCCATATCCGACAGGCAAATAATCACCGTATGGAGACACTGGAAGGCGAGTAAATAAAATAGAATAAAACTCACGGAATCACCGGCAGGCAAATAATCACCGCATGGAGACACTGTAAGGCAAGTAAATAAAATAGAATAAAATGAAAAGAGAATTATGGGAAGAGAAAGGAATTTATTGGAATATCACCACGCAATGATCATGATCGTGATCCAAATCTCGTTCGTCGTCCTTCGCGTTGCGTGTTGACAACAAATATTTTTTCCCCAAAAATGAATTATTGCCATGCCTCATGCGGGCTAGGATATTGTAAGTCCGAGTATACATGTTTTGGCAAGGCGGAGCATGGATAAATTCAATTCGATGCCTAGCAATAAATTTTCAGCCTTTGAGGCAACTGATGTTTGTCGTAACTTTCAGACAACAAGCTCCAAGCCTAGCTTTTATTTCAGATTCATTACGATAATAAATGTGTTTCTAGACATTATCATGGTATAATACACGTGAAAAATTGAATTGATATATTCTTGATTTTGACTTGGCTAACAAACATCTCATTCAATTTATGTTGCCCCCGTTGCAACGCACGAGCACTCATCTAGTGTAATAAGATATCAATTGCTGTGAAAAAAGTTCTATGAGCTGCGAGCTATGAAAAGATTATTATGAGCCATGTGTTGTGAAAAAGTTATAAGTCATCTAGCTAAAACAAATCTAAAACCTATAATCTCTCTATTTTTCTTGAAACATATTTGCCTCTCCTATTCCTGAGCGACTGCACTCCCACATGTCCCGCTCTCTGGCGCACTCGATTCCCGAGCGACTACACCTCCGCCCGTCCTCCCTTTGCCCTCTGCCCCTCTTCTGTCCCTTGATAACTTTTTATTTTTAAGATAAGAAGCTCTTTTTACCAAACTGTTGGGGGAGATTTTTTTTTCTTTTTGCTAAAAAATTAAGATAGGGAGTTGTTTTACTAAAGTACTGGAGATGCTCTTAGACAATGACTTTTATTGAGGAACAGAGCTCACAAAGAAAAAAGACTAGCATGATTTAGCCTTGACATAAATCACACAGCCACACAGGATATGTGTAGGAGTGCGAGAAAAGGAAGAAAAAGAAGAAGACAACGATAGATTTAAATCAAAAAATTGATCGGCAATAACTATATGAAGCTTGTGCCAATGGATACATTTAGGATGTATATGGAGAAAAAATATAACCAAACAAATGAACAAAACTATTTCAAGAACTGGTTTCACGTAAAAATATAACTAAAAGCTATATATATCCACAAGCGCTACGTGCGCAAGCCACTTGCTAATTCATCAGCAAAATAAATAAAAAAACTCAGAAATCTTGTAGGAGTAACTCGATATAGATAATTATGATTGGTAAACTGGTCTTTTATTCACCCTTGTGGTACAGCTTCTGTTCTAAACTTCCGTCACACTCACACAGGTTTACAACAACAATTGATCGGGAGGACTAAATTACCATATCCGATCGTTATTCTACCATGCTTTATGGTAACGTCAAACCAAACCATATACACGCGAATTTCGCAAAAAAGAAAAACATATACACGAAAGAATCGAGGACAAATGTGTCCTGCAGCTTGACTACCTGCTTACCGATGCCTGTTGACGCCTGCACAACGTATCTGTATAAAGTCAAACTAGCTACGTACGCTCTTTACTCTTGTCTATCTTTTGTCAACGATCACATATAGATTTGTTTGCGCAGTCATGTGATCGGAAAAACGGGTGCGTGTACGGACGTACGGGCGCACCCTGCAGCATGTCACCGAACGCATTCTCCGTGACTAGCTGGCGTGGACCATCGGAGACTGCGGCGAAAGCAACGCCAAGGGGCTGGAGATGGCGAGGTGCGAAGCGGCGGCGCCTCCCCGGCGCGGCAAGCTGAGGCGCAGGGGCCGCGTGGCTGCCCAGCGCTCGGCCTTGGCCTTGCTCTGCTGGTGCTGGCGCACGAAGCGGCGGATCCGGTCGAGCGCCACCTCCATGGTCTCGTCGTCCATGTTGGCGTGGCAGACGCGGAACCAGCCGGGCTCGTTGCAGTGGAACGACGTGCCGGGCGACACGTTGAGCTTCACCTTGTGGATGATGACCCGCCACAGCTCCAGCTCCGCGTCGTGTGTCTTGTCCCGGAGCATGCCCCGCAGGTCCATCCACGAGAAGAGCCCCGCGTTGCCGGGCAGGCACGTGATGCCGACCTCGCGGAGGCCCGCGATGAAGCGGTCGTGGCGCGCCGCCAGCCGCCGCGCGCTCTCCGCGAGGAAGCGCGCCATGAACTCCGCGTCGGAGAGCATCTTCGCCAGGAAGTGCTGCGTCTGCGAGGAGACGAGGCCGAAGCTGGACATCTTGCGCGCGCAGGCCACGACGTCGTCGTTGTACGAGTAGACGATGCCGACGCGGAACCCCGGGAGGCCGAAGTCCTTGGAGAGGCTGTAGGCGATGTGGATGAGATCCCTGTTGCATCCGGGGACGTCGTGCTCGATGACCTCGGCGATGCTCACGAAGTCCGGCTTGGCGAAGACGGAGCCCGCGTAGATCTCGTCGCAGATGAGGTGGACACGGTGCTCCGTGGCGAACGTGGCCAGCATCGCCAGCGTGGCGCGGTCCATGATGGTGCCCAGCGGGTTGGAGGGGTTGGTGACGAGGATGCCCTTCACGCGGATGCCCTGTCTCCGCGCGTCGTCGTATGCCGACACGAGGGCCTTCTGTGTGAGGGTGAAGTTGTTTGCGCTGTGGCATTCGATGGGCAGCAGCTTCACGCCTGACCTCCAGCAACAGTCACGGTCGAAACTGTGATCACCATATACAACGAAAAGCGTGTCAGGGGGCTCAGGGCTCGCGAGAATGAAAGAGGAACAGGTACGGTGTGCCGTACGTCGTGCGCGCATGCATATGCTAACGTTGCTATAGGCACGGTTGATTGGATGGTCAACGATGCAAACGTGCACGGGAATTAAAGTCGCGTGGAACAGACCGTGTAGGAAATAACGTGTATGGTTTTTCATCGCGTGATTAACTTGGATTGCGTTGTCCACTAGACGACAATCGTCCTTGCGACTAACAAGAGTATTACTTTGATTTGATTAATTATGGGGAAAATGCTGCTTTTAGAGGTTCCTGATCGAGGTAAGTTTTGAAACGTTACCCAAACAAGGAAAGGTGAGGGGGTTAGAATCGACTAGTTGACTTTGACACGTACTCGAATTAGCTCAGTTTTTCCGTGCATTTGACCAACTTTCGAGTCGAGTCTAATGGATGACTAGGACATGAGAGTACTTTGGTTGAAAAAATGAAGGACGACGTCGATCAGGACATACGCTGGGTAGTATGGCGTGGGCACGAGGTAGGCGTCGCCTGGGTCAGCGAGGCAGAAGGCCAGAGTGTCCTGCGCGCCGGTGGCTCCTCCGCTCATCACGACGCGGTCGGGGTCGAACGTCACCTTCCCGCCCCTCACCTGCCCCATGAACTTGGCCATCGCCTGCAACAAACGATAAGCCGATCAAAACGTCAGCTATGACATTGTGATTAATAATTAGCCGCGCATGCATGATGGTCTGTCAGGACGGCGACTGCTAGCTAACCGCCGGCCGGCCGGTAGCTGCTCCGTCGTTTTCGCACGCAGTCGCCATTAGACGGCAGCAAACCTAATCAATGATTCTGGCGTTTTGCTTATTATTAGCCATAGCCAAGCCGTTAGTTACCTCTCTGAACTCCTTCAGGCCGTGGTAGTCCTGGTAGTTTGCTATCCTCCGGAACTCCGACGCGCCCTGCGCCGTGCAGATGGACGCCTCCGGGTGCTCCATGATCCATTGCTCGATCAGGTCAAGCGACAGCTGCAAAACACGCCAGTAGTTTACATGAGCATTCGACAGCTGGTGCGGGCAGTATTACAGATCGAGTTACAGTGTACAGAGAGGTGATTATAAGGTGTAGTGTAGCTTCAGGGGGACGGTACGTACTTGGTTCTCGGCGAGGCCCATCTGGATGACGCCGTCGCGGTTGCGGCGCAGGTCGAAAGGGTTCATTTCGTAGGCCTTCCACCCGTCGAAGTAGGACGAGTTCTCGCCGTGGCCATCGCCGGCGGCGATCCTGGAGAGGAGCTGATGCTCGGCACTGCTACCACCGGCCATTTGACGTCGGTTTTTTCCTTTCCTACCGAGGATCAGAAAGCTCGGCCGCGACGAGCTAACAAGGGTGATCGATCAGTGAAACAGAGCTAGCGCACGTTCAGGCGCTGTGTCTAAGCTGTGTGCTCCCGAGAGAGATCACTATTCACTAATAGCTGGCTGTGGTTGGGCTGCTTGTGGAGAGGCCTTGGAGGCTTGGAAGGAGAGCAAGCAGCTTCTGGTGATGATCTCTCACGGTTTGGGGGGCGCGCTGGTTTATAAGAGCCGCCGGCCGCGTCCATGCGTGGCCGCAGGAAATTTCCTTGAAACGCAGAGGGTGGCTAAGGTATTGAATAATGCGAACGCGACCGGAGACCTGTGGGGGGCCCTGCTGATCTTTTGAACGTTTCTTCACCCTTCTAATCGCCTAGGTCGAGCCGAAATTATCTAGGATGCTCGGCTGAACTAGCGAGCCTGAGCCTCACGACGTTCTGCTCGATTAGAACGACTCGCAATATTTGACAGGTTAACCGCCTCCCGGGAAGAGGTGGTTGTTACAGCACTAGCAGCTTCGTGCGACGGAACGGTCAGGTGATGGATGGTGACGGCAGTTACGCCGGTCCAAGAGCGTAGCCGGCGCGCGCGGCGGCGGTTCTACGTCTAACGGCGGCTTGTGGGATAATTAATGGGTTTTAGACCCGCACTGAACTTCAGGGTTTGCTAGCACGTCCATAACGAAGGATTCAACCTCAACAGCCGGCGCGCCCGCCGCCTTGCCAGGAAGGAAAATTGGTGGCGGCGTTTGCACCGCTAGCCTGGTGCTGCCGCCGCTTGATTGCTGAGGCTGATTGGCGGCCGGTGTCATCCGGGGGTTCTCTGTGTACTCTGCGTCCGCGCTGTCAGGGCCTTTGGTTGGAAGCCTGGATAACTTGCCTAGTAAAAAGTATTGCCAGAAAGTTGCCTGAGATTTTAATAAAATCAGCCTCGCCAGGCAAGTTGAGAGATAGTCCGTTTGGTTGGAAGCATCTACGCCGAGGACTGCGCCACGGCGCTCGCTTCATCCAGCCCACATCTACGCCGAGGAGCAAGGAGACGCCGGTAGGCAGCGGCATGTAAAGAACAGAACGGCTACGTACAATGGGTAGATGGATGGATTACCTCCTCCACACGATGACGGCAGCGACCAACTCCTCTCTAGACAACGGCGGCGGCGACGATCTCCTTCTCTTGTTCGCGCGCGAGGGGAAGTTCCGCGCCAAAACACCGGCCACGAGGGAAAACGCGCGGGAGGCGAAGGAAACCGAGCGAGAGTCGAAGGATACGCACGAGGCTGCAGCGCGTAAAGTTACGCGGATGAGGGGGGTTTTTTCCAACTCCTAGAATATTAGGAGATTGTATTATGAGTTGTTGGAGATAGATTTTTTTGTGGATCTTTCTAAAAACTTAGGATTATGAGAAGGTTTAGGAAACTCTTGGAGGTGCTCTTAGCCACCCTCTGCGTTTCAAGGAAATTTCCTGCGGCCACGCATGGACGCGGCCGGCGGCTCTTATAAACCAGCGCGCGCCGCAAACCGTGAGAGATCATCACCAGAAGCTGCTTGCTCTCCTTCCAAGCCTCAAGGCCTCTCCACAAGCAGCCCGACCACAGCCAGCTATTAGTGAATAGTGATCTCTCTCGGGAGCACACAGCTAAGGCACAGCGCCTGAACGTGCGCTAGCTCTGTTTCACTGATCGATCACCCTTGTTAGCTCGTCGCGGCGAGCTTTCTGATCCTCGGTAGGAAAGGAAAAAACCGACGTCAAATGGCCGGTGGTAGCAGTGCCGAGCATCAGCTCCTCTCCAGGATCGCCGCCGGCGATGGCCACGGCGAGAACTCGTCCTACTTCGACGGGTGGAAGGCCTACGAAATGAACCCTTTCGACCTGCGCCGCAACCGCGACGGCGTCATCCAGATGGGCCTCGCCGAGAACCAAGTACGTACCGTCCCCCTACAGCTACACTACACCTTATAATCACCTCTCTGTACACTGTAACTCGATCTGTAATACTGCCCGCACCAGCTGTCGAATGCTCATGTAAACTACTGGCGTGTTTTGCAGCTGTCGCTTGACCTGATCGAGCAATGGATCATGGAGCACCCGGAGGCGTCCATCTGCACGGCGCAGGGCGCGTCGGAGTTCCGGAGGATAGCAAACTACCAGGACTACCACGGCCTGAAGGAGTTCAGAGAGTTCTCGCCGTAGCCATCGCCGGCGGCGATCCTGGAGAGGAGCTGATGCTCGGCACTGCTACCACCGGCCATTTGACGTCGGTTTTTTCCTTTCCTACCGAGGATCAGAAAGCTCGGCCGCGACGAGCTAACAAGGGTGATCGATCAGTGAAACAGAGCTAGCGCACGTTCAGGCGCTGTGCCTTAGCTGTGTGCTCCCGAGAGAGATCACTATTCACTAATAGCTGGCTGTGGTTGGGCTGCTTGTGGAGAGGCCTTGGAGGCTTGGAAGGAGAGCAAGCAGCTTCTGGTGATGATCTCTCACGGTTTGGGGGGTGCGCTGGTTTATAAGAGCCGCCGGCCGCGACCACGCGTGGCCGCAGGAAATTTCCTTGAAACGCAGAGGGTGGCTAAGGTATTGAATAATGCGAACGCGACCAGAGACATGTGGGGGGCCCTGCTGATCTTTTGAACGTTTCTTCACCCTTCTAATCGCCTAGGCCGAGCCGAAATTATCTAGGATGCTCGGCTGAACTAGCGAGCCTGAGCCTCACGACGTTCTGCTCGATTAGAACGACTCGCAATATTTGACAGGTTAACCGCCTCCCGGGAAGAGGGGGTTGTTACAGCACTAGCAGCTTCGTGCGACGGAACGGTCAGGTGATGGATGGTGACGGCAGTTACGCCGGTCCAAGAGCGTAGCCGGCGCGCGCGGCGGCGGTTCTACGTCTAACGGCGGCTTGTGGGATAATTAATGGGTTTTAGACCCGCACTGAACTACAGGGTTTGCTAGCACGTCCATAACGAAGGATTCAACCTCAACAGCCGGCGCGCCCGCCGCCTTGCCAGGAAGGAAAATTGGTGGCGGCGTTTGCACCGCTAGCCTGGTGCTGCCGCCGCTTGATTGCTGAGGCTGATTGGCGGCCGGTGTCATCCCGGGGTTCTCCGTGTACTCCGCGTCCGCGCTGTCAGTTCGTGTGCTCGAGTGACTGGCGGACTGGCGGTGGCGGAGAACCAGCGGTCTTCATAGAGTCCCAAATGCCAACTTGTCAACTGGCTCTGTTTAATTTGTTGCTGTCCGAACGGCTAGACACGGCATGTAGGAGTACAACGTCGACGTGGCCAATGACGCGATATTGTCAGACTGGACAAATGGTGCTGGTCTAGTAGTCATACTGTGTCACAAGTGGCAGGAGTTCAGAGCAGGAAGTCAAGGGCTAATAAATGCTCAATGTTTTTTGTGTGCAGTCAACCTACTTGGCGGCAACGCAAGTCCTAAAAATTCGGTAAATTTCTACAGTGCTCGAGTGTTTCTAGCGCTTTGGTCACTCGATTTGCTGGCCGTCCATCTGGTGTTGGCAACGGACGCGATCATCCTGTGCCCGCACACTCTTCCCCACCGCATACAGCTGGAAAAGGCACTCACGCAGCACGACAGTCCACAGGGCTGTCACGTTCCATTACTCCAGTCTAGCTGACACCCCTGCACCTCACTTAGGCGCTGTTTAGTTCCAAAAATTTTCATCCTAAAATATCACATCGAATCTTGCGGCACATGCATGGAGTATTAAATGTAGACGAAAAAAAACTAATTGTACCGTTGAGTGAGAAATCGCGAGACGAAACTTTCAAACCTAATTAGTCCATAATTAGACACTAAGGACCTGTTCGAGGAATTTGGATGGTTTGGAGGAATGCTGAAGGAATTTGTGAAAGAAAAACACTATTCCGGATGAAAAAATAAGCGGATCTAAGCCGGGTTCAAGGGCACGCAAACGAGGCCTAATTGCCAAATATAAACGAAAGTGCTACAGTAGCCAAAACCAAAAATTTTCGCCAACTAAACGCGCCCTTACTTTGTATTTACACGATTTGGCTTGGGCGCCGTAAACATCTCCTCGCGCACTTTTTCTTCCTCGCTTCTCTTTCTTCCTTGCGTGTTGCCACACACGGACGCGACCTCACCTTCTCTTTCTTGCTTGCTCTCGACCACCGTGCACATTACCACCACCACCCTACCGCATGAGACCCGCAAAGTGCACTCACTACGCACTGCCGTCCCGGCGTCGTCCACAGGGCTGGCGTCACGGCCCATCAGACATTGCCTCCCCACCCATCCAGTCTACGCTGCCATAACTAGGGCCAACCGACCGCCGCTGCAACCTTGCACAAATTCATTCCTTGGTTAGTAGCTATAGATTACATCTCATTGTAACATATTTTACTATTCCTATTTTGGTGTAAGTTCTATGTTTAATTGGTGTAAATTGATTTCTTTAAATGAGAATGGTGATTTGGATTACTTGAATAGTTCTGTGATCTTTGTTTATGTATGATTTATTGCTTTGATCTTCTTCTAATTTACCTTTCATAAAATTGATCTGTTAAATCTGTCTTTTTTCTTTGTTTTTTGCTTTGATCTTCTTCTAATTTGCCTTTCATAGAACTGATATGTTAAATCTGTCTTTTTCTTTGTTTTTTTGCTTTGATTTTCTTCTAATTTACATTTCATACGACTGATCTGATTAATTTGTATTTTTTCTTTGTTTTTCGCTCTGTTTTTTATTTCTTTTATTTGGTTCATTGGATTTTGATCCTGTGGTTATGGGAATCGAGTGACAGAACACCTTGAAACACTCGATTTGTTTTGTTTGGTAAATTCGAGTGATTTAAGTTATTATGTCACCCGGGTGACAGGAGGGTGTAAGTCACCTGAGTTTTCATTAGACAGACCCTAAAAATTTCCCTAGGGGTGTCTGCTACAGTACTCCATATTGAACAACTTGCAGCCGATTTGGTCACGGACGGTGACTAGCGCCTTGTTCGTTTGGGCTTATTTGGCTTATAAGGCATGGCTGAAAGTACTGTTGGCTGGTTTGGTATGAGAAAAAAATATTGTTTGTTGGTTGATAAGCCATGGCTTATAAGACAAATACGACCAAGCGAACAGGCCGTAGAATCGCTTTCCTTCAATCAACGCGTAGAATTGAAGAATTGCACTACGTGGTGCATATATTGTCATATCGGTGCTGATGTCAATACTGTTTGAAGTCGATTATACTAGATGCAAATTGCAAAGGTCCCTTCACAATCAAATTTTGAAACGGAGTTCTATACTTGATTCTAACCTTCAACCTGGTCCAATGGCAATATGTATCGTCCAATCTCCTGCTGGTTCTTTCTAAGAAAGTTTGTGATCAGATACTACATTACTAATGTCAATGGTGTCGAAAGTTTCTTATACAAACTACTACTATTCATCGGCTAAGCGGAGGAAAGGATAAAGAACGTAAGGCACCGGCATGAAGTTTCAGCAAGCAGTTACAAAAGTGATCCAATATATATGAGCTAATTTTTTTATAAACTTTTTGATCGATATTTTAAAAATAATCTATCTGAAAGTTTTTTTTGAACTAGCCCCTTTTATCGCGCCACATGCCATGGCATGGCAAGCTTGATATACTGGCATGACAATGATGGCGTGGACTCCTTTATCATGCCAATGGCGTTGGCGCGACAACACAGTCCTCTTGCGCGAACCGCTTGGCCATGACTGAGAGAGCAGGGAGAAACTAGTTTACCGACGTCGTGTGGAGGAGGGTACAATTTTACCAGATCTCAAATTCATGCCATGGGTGTACGTTTACTACATGGGCTTTAGACTCCTAACATGGGTCTATATTTGCCACGTAAAAGCGAGAAGAGTGTGAGTAAAGGACAATGAATCGAGGGCCAAAAAAGATGGTGGGGTGAGGGATATATGGACGGGGGAGAGAGTAGGGACTAAGAGGGGGGGTAAAGAGTGGGATAAAGTCGAAAGAAACTTATTGTTTTAATATATACTAGCAAACATGTCGTGTGTTGCAACATACGTATAACTTATTGCGTGGTCACTTGGATATGTCCAAGCCAACTATAATGAGTTAGCTTGCTTTGTTGGATTTCAATTAATAAATCAAATAAAATTCCAAGACCTATAAAGAAATGATATGTTCAATAAATTGATTAATTCTATATGAAAATTGATTGGAGATTGTCTCATTTTAAATAGGTGACTATTTTATGCACCTGTTGTGAGGTTAAAAAAGGTGAAAGGTGAGCCACTCCACCCCTCCCCCGATGCCAAGCTGTGTGGAGCCACGGCGTGCACGAGCTTGACTGACCAGGCCGGCCATCACATGAGTGGTACGTCACCAGCGAAGATTTTGCCCCTCAAAAAGAGGGGTTTGATCAAGGATGGAATAAGAGATGTAAGAGTGATGGATGGACAGATAGAGGAGAAGAAGAGATGTGGGAGTGAGGGATGAATGGACGTGGGAGAAATAATGCTGGACTAAAGTCAACGAGGGATAATTTTTTCCTTTTAATATTAGACATAGACTAGCAAATATGACTGTCGATATTTCACCACCGATAGCCTGCCACGGGGGTACCCGGGGCAGTTTGTTCGGGCTTCAGCGTATGCAGAACTCAACGGTAAACGCAAGAGACAGTCGATTTATCCTGGTTCGGACCCTCGATTATGATCGAGTAATAGCCCTACGTCCAGTTGGCGTTAGCCTTTGCGTTGGATTGATTGTCAACTGTCTCCCTTTTCCAGGAACCCTGCCCTCCTTTATATAGTCAGGAGGCCAGAGTCCTAGTCGGCTTACAATGAGAGTTTCTAATAGGATTACAGAATAATACTACTACTAAGTCCTTGCCCTGGATCAGACCATCACTGACAAGCTCGCGCAACTGATTCTCAGTCGTAGTCGGAGCTGGCCAGATCTTCTGAGCAGTCCTCATGGCCATAAATTCTTGATTTTCAATCACAGAAAGCAATGCCTCCTCGTCTACAAAGGCTGCCTGGGACTTGCTCGCTGATTTCTTCCTACCCATATACTAGTGAAAGCAATAAAGCACTAAGAAACGATGAGGCAAAGATGGCGGCGCTTAGATGACGGCGACAATGGCGGCGGCGGAGTTTTGAAGACTAGGGTTTTCAAGGCAAAAGCAGGGCGGCAAAGAAAAAGAAGAAGAAAGGCCTTTAAATAGATTTTACAGCAATAAAAACGCGGCCCACCAGGCCCATTTAAACATGGCATGAGAACGCAATGATTCATTTCTCACAACAACTGACACACCTGAAATGATGAACGGCACACTTCTACACAACGGTACAGTTCAACGGGCAGATTTCAGACTTATCCATCCAGCACAACGGTAGAGTTATCATATTGCTACAAAAAGAATTCATCAACCATGAAGCAACGAAGGGTTACCTCACAAGAAACATAAAAACCCGGTTCTTATAGAAAGAACTCGGTAATCTCATAAACAACCAGGACTTCAGTAGAAAAAAGAATGATAACTCAGAAGACAAGATTCTTTCCATTATAAATGGCTTCAAAAAATACAAGATTACACATCTTATAAGACCCAACGAACTCGGTACTACGACACGTAAGGTAGCAAAGAGGAACCCGGACACAACTAGGCTCTGGAACGACTACATGTTCCAAATTGTTACTCGGTAGAACAAACTGCACTCGGCTACACTGTTTTCTTCAAAGGACGAACGCAGTACATCTAAGGCAGAAATCAGCAGTACGGCGGGACAACATGGACCAGGGGAGGCCGGCAGGCATCTATCTACCCAAGTCCAATGTGATGCTGGATATGGTGTTGATCTGCACCAGACAGTCTCAGGGCAGGCGACGAGGATCAACCCAGAACTGCTGGATGAAGGAATGTATCCAACATCACAAGACTTCCTCCAACTACCGCCACGTACTTCCCGGTACAATGCCGCTGCGGTATTAGTCTACCTCTAATCCCTATTACAAGACTTTCTCCAGCTACGACAAGATATACAAGAACTACAAAATACGCCCGGGGGCTGCTCTACTTCACAAACTATCATATTCATGACTACGGAGATTTCAGATCACGCAACAAAATGCTCGATGAATCAAAACAGCACACCAGGAGGGTATTTATAGACCAAAGAAGCGGTGCACATGGACCGGGAGCACAAACGGAACAAACGTAACAAAGGACACAGTGAAAAACATAATTCAATGAAAGAGGACTCAGGCGTGAAGGAACAATACTCAAGAACGAGTATATTCAGTAGAATATACCAACACTGTACAACTCGTGAACAAACAACATTTACTCTCAACCACCACCATACAGCTACATATGACAACAGCAGACTACCAGAAAACATGCCAAGATCCTGTATCCGAGTTCTTTTTAAATAAAAGAACCCAGCAAGAGGCTCGGGGGCTACACTCAGTGAGTGCACTTTTTTCTTCGAAAAAGCGCACGTCACTAAGAAGACTTCTTTAAGACAGCAGTTATCAAACAACATAAGATTAAAGACCCTCCAACTCTTTGTTCCAAATAGCAAGAGGCTCGGGGGCTACACTCAGTGAGTGCACCTTTTCTTCAAAAAAAAGCGCACATCACTCACAAGACTTCTTCAAGACAGCAGTTTTCAAACAACATAAGATTCAAGACCCTCCAACTTTTTGTTCTAAATAGCAAGAGGCTCGGGGGCTACACTCAGCGAGTGCACTTTTTTCTTCGAAAAAGCACACGTCACCAAGAAGACTTCTTCAAGACAGACCACTTCAAGACCTCACGACAAAAAGAACCTGGACCAGACTATATCCGAGTTCTTTTGATAAAGAACTCGGGTATAAGCTTGGGAGCCCTTCGACGAAGAATCAGAGCAATTTCAAGACAAGACCCTCCAGCTCCTTGTTCCAAAAATCAAGAGGCTCGGGGGCTACACCCAGATGGGTATACTTTTTCTTCAAAAAAGCACAAACCACTCGATGATCCCAAGAAGCGCTACACAGTTTCGCACAAGAAAGCACTCGGACGACGCTTGTTCCTACTCGGCAAGACCTGAAGGAACAAGACGAGGCTTCCAGAGCTCAACCATGAAGTGCTCGGGGGCTTGTCGATGCGAGACCCACGAGATACCCCGCAAGGAAGGGAGAATATCTAGTCTAACTAGGATTCTTCCCTTTTAATCTTAGTAGTAGTATTATTCTATAATCTTAGTAGGAACTCTCATTGTAAACCGACTAGGACTCTGGCCTCTTGACTATATAAAGGTGGGCAGGGTTTCTGGAAAAGGGAGACAGTTGACAATCAATCCAACGCAAAGGCTAACGCCAACTGGAAGTAGGGCTATTACTCGATCACAATCGAGGGTCCGAACAAGGATAAATCGACTATCTCTTGCATTTACCGTTGAGTTCTGCATACGCTGAAGCCTGAACAAACTGCCCCAGGTACCCTCATGGCAGGCCATCGGTGGTGAAACATCGATAGCTGGTGCGCCAAGTAGGGGCTTTTGGCAAATTTGCATCCGAGAGCTCGACAGGATCAACCTTCATCTTTGGCTCATGGATCTGCGAGGCGGACGACAATGGCAAGCTCCAAAGCCATCTCCTCGAACATTCGGATCACCATGAAGACCTTTCTATTTCGGCGACTACGACAGATCAACTCGCCGGAGGATTCACGCAGCTCGTGATGTCTGATCCAACTTAGATTTCGCGGCTTTGCGCGTCCGATTCAAACTCAGGCTCTGCATCCGAGATGGAGTCTTATCCGAGTTCTTTCGAGAAACCGAGTTCTTTTCCAGTGGGATTCCAGAACGCGGCCCCGGCCTATCAAGAATACAACTCAGAGTACACTCAGAGTCTTTTTAAGAAGTCAGATCCATTTTCGTTCGAACTCCACAACATGACAAAATCTTATCAGGCACGGCTCGAAGGATCCCTCGATCCAGTGCTTAGAATGCCATTGAAAGGAGCTCAGGAAGGTCTCATACTAACTATAACATCTCAAGACCGCATCGTCCACTGGCCAGGTTCTGTTCCTGAGGGTAGCGGTACCCAACTAGTCGACACGATGACAACGACAATTCTACCCTACCAAGAAGGAGACTCGATCTGCGACCTTGAAGCCTCTACTAAAGTTATCAACAACTCCGACAGTGTGGAAACCGACGCCGATAGCAGAACAATTCACGCACGAGAAGTATTTGTAAGGAAAATGGACCCTTGGCCCATTTACTTTGGATTTTGGAGTTTGATGACCAACACAACTAAATTAGACTAATGAATTTGCAAGTGCTTATTTTGTAGTTCAATAGGGTGCAAGATGTGACTTGGACGAAGGCGACGTGGTGATCCGATGATCAACACCTTAAGAAAGACCTTAGAAGCATAAGAGAAGACCTAAGATATCAAGCAAAGTCCAAGCACAAAGATTGGAACCAAGCCGTACGTAAGATCGCGTAGAAACGAGCTCATTGAGGTGACCGGACGCTGGGCAGAGGACTCGGCAGATAGGCGACCGGACACTGGACCGGACGCTGGCGGCAACTGACCGGACATAGGACATCAGCGTCCGATTAAGTACAGTAAGGTTTCAGAGCGACAAATCTACGACCGGACGCGTCTGGTGGCAGGCGACCGGACGCTGGCCAGCGTCCGATCAGTATATTGCTGGCTCAACGGTCGGGACGACCGGACGCATCCGGTCGGGACGATTCGGCGTCCTGTCAGTAGCAGTTTCGTGGGAATTCGACCCCAACGGCTACTTTCTCAGTGGGGCTTATAAATACAACCCCCAACCAGCCATTTGAGGGTGGTGGAGCTGAGGAAACATACCAAGGGTGTTGATACACCATTTTAGTGATCTCGACCTGCATAGTGCTTAGTGATTCATTAGGTGATTAGCGTAGGTACTTTGCAAAGTGTTTAGGTTGATTAGACCACCGCTTATGCGCTTGCTCTAGGTTTAGGCCTAGTGTGTAGTGAGGTTTGCATACCTCTTACCACTCGGTGCTTGCGAGCACCATTCTTGTACATCGGAGGGGCTTGAAGTCTTGCGAGATCACACCAACCGCATTTGTGGTGTGGCCGCCACCGTTTACCGGAGGGAACAAGGCCCACGGCGTTTCGGCCGGAAGCTTGATAGTGAAGACGGCGGGGAGCATCCGGGAGAGGCTTGCCGGAAGGCACATCGGAGACCCACTTGCGCGTGGGGAAGGCCCGAGGCTATCCATGGAGTTACCCGACCGGGAGCTTGGCCCTTTGTGAGGGATTCCTTGCGAGGGGCTCCAACGAGGACTAGGGGGAAGCTTGCGCGCTTCTCGATACCTCGGTAAAAATATCGGAGTCGTCGACGGGAGTTTGTATATCTCTACCTTACTCTTGAGCTTCCGCATTTACATTGATTACATTACTCCTTTGCGGTAGAGATAGCAACACATTAGCAAAACCATAGTTGCATATTTAGATAATTTATCTTATGCACAGGTTTTGCTAAGGGTAGAAAAAGAGGCCATAGTTTAGAAGTAGATTTTTAAGTCGCCTAATTCACCCCCCTCTTAGGCGTCATGGTCCCTTCAGTATTCATGGTTCACCGTTCTCGATCACCATTAGTCCCCCCAGAAGCACCCGACGTCAGGTCATCGGATGAATCTGAGTCCAACATATCACCCTTTACCTAGGGGCACGATGATGAGATCGAGAATCAGAAGCAAGCCAGAGAAAGAAAAAACAAATTGAAACAAGGACGTCAATGTCGTGCTAGGCAGCGCAAGGAAGCTTGGATCAGATATGAGTCAGATCTGGCCGAATACAATAGAAGAAAAACAGAACAAGAAGTCGAAGAAAGACGCACGGTGAATACACCCTCCAATAGGATCCGAGAAGCACTTGGAAAACTCGGAGCGACATCGCATCCCAGCGAAAAACAGGAACAGGTCCGGGACCTTCTTCGGACAGCAGCCCTAAGGACGCACGACGGAAGGACCCGCTCAAGACTACCTACCAGGTCAACATCTCATAGGAAGGAAGATCAAAGTCAAAGGAAGTCCGCTTTCGAGAGGCTTGGACCAAGTGGAAGTCACAACAGAGAAAGCAGAAAGGACCACAGTCAAAACTACCGAGTTGAACAACCAAGGAAGATCATAAGTGAAGAACCCATTCAGACAACCCCACAGAACTACTCTCACCAAAACAACAGTTGGCTGGAAGGAGGTGCTGAATCAGAATACAAAGAAGCCGGAACGCATGATAGATTCCCCTGTTTTGCAAATAGACTTACTTCAATACGACTACCCCACAAGTTCAAGCCGTCCAACCACTCTAAATATGATGGCAAGACCGAACCAAGGCAGTGGCTCAGGATTTACTCGCAATCGATTGAACTAGCTGGAGGAGACGACGATATCAAGACCTTGTTCTTTCCCATGGCCCTAGAAACCATGCCCCTCCAATGGTTCGACAAATTGAATCCGGGGTCAATAAGAAATTGGGAGGACTTGCAAAGAGTTTTCTATGAAAATTTCATCATTACGCACCCCATCACCCACGCAGAATTAAAGGGACTCAAGCAGAAAGGGGCGAAAGTCTCAGAAATTACTATCGACGATTTGGTGAACTACGTGCTCAAGTACATGACATCACCGAACGAGAAGTAATCGAAGCTTTCTCTCACGGAATCATAGCTAGGTGGCAATTTCAGGACTTATGCAAAGAAAACCCGAGAAGCAATGAAGAATTCAGACGCACAGTAGAAAAGATGATAACTGCAGAGGAGAAGACATGAGAAAGGTTCCCGGATAGAAACAACCGAGACAACCCGGACAAGCAAAATCATCGAAACATCAGACATCAGGAAAGAAAACGTGTACCAGACAACACCATAGCGATGGCTAACAAATCAAGGAAGTTTTCTAAACCCAGAAGGTATGACAACATTGAAAACATGCATTGCATCTGGCACCCTAAAGGATATCACACCATCAGAAATTGCTACACTTTCAATGATCGATACACAAGAAAAGATAGTAAGGAGAACACTAAAGAAGACAATCAGAAAAAAGATGAAGACAACCACGAAGACAAGGGATTCCAAAAATCCAGGGGGGCAGTAGCGGTGATCTTTGTCGGGGCCCCAAATTCCAGAAGCAAACATCAAGAAAAGCTAGCTCTACGAACCATCATGGCAGCAGAACCGGCTACTCCAAGATATCTCAATTGGTCACAGTATCCAATCCAGTTTTCAAGAGAAGACCAATGGACTAGCATAGGAAATGCAGGCCATTACCCACTGGTTTTAGATCCAACTATCGCCGGAATGACTGTCACAAAAGTACTAATCGATGGGGGAGCCGGACTCAACATCATTTTTTCAGAAACGCTAAGAAAGATGGGACTACAACTCGACGGGATGATTACACCAACAAGCACCCCTTTTATGGGATAGTACCCACCAATGCGGCCATGCCACTTGGACAAATCACTCTACCGGTTACTTTTGGAACTCCCTCAAACTACCGTACAGAGTTCATCAAGTTTGGAGTTGCAGACTTCAATTCATCATATCACGCAATCCTCGGGCGCCCAGCACTAGCAAAATTCATGGCAATACCGCATTATCTGTACCTATTGCTTAAGATGCCAGGGCATAACGGTGTCCTCTCCCTTCGAAGTGATTTGAAGCGCGCGTTTGACTGCGATGTTTAGGCAATCCAAATTGCAGCCAAAGCACAAGCTGCCAATAGTAGAAAAGAAATCGCCACTATTGCCGCAGAAATGAGCCCAGAAGAACTGGAGATACCGGCTAAAAAGCCCAGCATCCTCGCAACACCAAAAGAAGCCAACGTCAAGCAAATCGACCTGGGCACCAGTGATCCCTCCAAAACGACAACCATCAGCGCCCACCTCTCAGCAAAATAGGAACTCGCGCTCACCAACTTTCTTCAGGACAACAAAGATATCTTCGCTTGGAAGCCGGGCGACATGCCAGGTGTCCCACGAGAGTTGGCTGAGCACAGAATCGATATCAACAAAGGCTCCAAACATGTGAAGCAACGGCTATGACGGTTCTCACCCGACAAGAAGGCAGCAATTAAAAAAGAAATCACAAAGCTAATGACAGCCGGATTCATCAGAGAAATCCTTCATCCAGATTGGCTAGCAAACCCAGTTCTAGTACAAAAAAAGAATACGGACGAGTGGAGAATGTGCGTCGACTACACAGATCTCAACAAACACTACCCGAAAGATCCATTCGGGCTACCACACATTGATTAGATAGTTGATTCAACAGCAGGTTCTGCCCTATTATCCTTTCTTGATTGCTATTCAGAATATCACCAGATCGCATTAAAGGAACAAGACCAGAGCAAGACATCTTTCATCACTCCGTTCGGTGCCTACTGCTACAAGACCATGTCATTTGGACTCAAGAATGCTGGTGCCACTTACCAAAGAGCTATCCAAACGTGCCTTGGTGAACAGATCGGTGAAAACGTAGAGGCATATATGGATGATGTAGTAGTGAAAACAAAGAACCTGGACACACTAATTGAAGACTTAAAGCAAACCTTCGAAAACCTAAAAAGGTGAAGGTGGAAATTGAACCCAAACAAGTGTGTATTCGGAGTTCCTTCAGGACAACCACTCGGATTCTTGGTCAGACATCGTGGAATTGAAGCCAACGCCAAGCAAATTCGAGCCATAACAGAGATGGGCCCTCCTCGAAGTGTCAAAGATGTGCAGAAACTAACAGGCTGCATGGCGGCCCTCAATCGTTTCATATCAAGACTCGGTGAAAAAGGGTTACCTTTCTTTAAACTACTAAAGAAGACAGACAAGCTCGAGTGGACAGAAGAAGCCAACGAAGCTTTCAAAAGACTTAAGGCATACCTCACCTCCTCGCCCGTTCTCACACCTCCAAAGAAATACGAAGACATGATGCTGTACATTGCGACAACTTCTACTGTGATCAGCACAACGATAGTATGGAAAGAGAAGAAGAAGGGCGCGTATATAAGGTACAACGCCCCGTATACTCAATATCTAAGTGGGCAGTTGAACTTGGTGCTCTCAATATCGATTTTACCCCACGAAAGGCAATTAAATCTCAAGCCCTTGCCAATTTTGTTGCTGAGTGGACAGAAATTCAACAACCTATGTAAAATCCCATCCTTGACCATTGGAAGATGTACTTTGATGGATCGCTCAAGCTAGGCGGAGCCGGTGCAGGCGTTCTCTTAATTTCTCCAGATGGAAAACAACTCAAGTATGTCCTTCAGATATTATGGCAAGCTACAAACAATGAAGCAGAATACGAAGCCCTCATCCACGGGCTCCGAGTGGCAATTACCCTCGGAATCAAGCGATTGCTCGTATACGGCGATTCGGCAGTAGTCATCAACCAAGTCAACAAAGATTGGGACTGCACCAAAGAAAACATGGGTGCTTATTGTGCTAAAATACAAAAACTCGAAAAACATTTTCAAGGATTGGAAATTCTACATGTCCTGCGCGATTCTAATATTGCAGCAGACGTCCTCGCCAAGCTCGGATCGGACAGGGCGAAGGTCCCATCCGGCGTATTCATAGAGGAGTTATCAGCTCCCTCTATCAAACAACCCAGTGAGATAACCCCTGAACTCCCAGCCAAAGGCACCTAGATTTTGGTAATCAACACCTCATGGACCCAGGTTTTTATTGATTATATCAAAGAGAATAAGTTGCCAACAGATAAAGAGGAGGCTACCCGAGTTGTTTGCAGAAGCAAGAACTACGTCCTAGTGGGGGACAAGCTCTACAAAAGAGCCACATCATCAGGAGTACTCCTAAAATGTGTCTCATTTAAAAAAGGCAAAGAGATCTTAGACGAAATACACTCAGGTTGCTGTGGAAATCATGCCGCTTCAAGAACACTAGTCGGCAAAGCATTCCGCACCGGATTCTACTGGCCAACCGCTTTAAAAGACGCAGAAGAACTCGTCAGAAAATGCAAAGGTTGTCAAATGTTCGCAAGACAAGCTCATGTGCCAGCTCACAATCTCATCTGCATCCCACCCGCTTGGCCTTTCTCCTGCTGGGGGCTGGATCAAGTAGGACCTCTCAAGAAAGTAAAGGGCGGTTTCGAGTATATCTTTGTAGCAATTGACAAGTTCACCAAGTGGATTGAATACAAACCACTCGCAAAATACAGCGTAGCCAAAGCAGTCGAGTTCATCCAAGACATTATGCACTGTTTCGGCATGCCCAATCGAATCATCATAGATCTGGGTTCTCCCTTCACAGCTATAGAGTTCCAAAGTTGGGCACAGGATTGCGGCTTTGGCATAGATTACGCATCAGTCGCACATCCAGAGGCCAATGGGCAGGTAGAAAGGGCTAATGGACTCATACTAGCCAGATTAAAACCAAGATTGTATGAAGAACTAGTGGACTATGGATCCAAATGGATTGAAGAATTACCCAAAGTAGTATGGGGGCTACGAACTCAAATAAGCAGAGCCACCGGATACTCACCTTTCTTCCTAGTTTACGGATCAGAAGCCGTACTACCTGCCGACTTGATCTGGACGTCACCAAGGATAGAATAATATGACGAAGGAGAAGCAGAACACACCCGAAGATTAGAACTCGACAGTACAGAAGAAGTCAGAGTAAACGCTACCCTTCAATCAGCTAGATACCTCCAAGGTTTAAGACGCCACTACAACAAGAATACCCAGCCTCGATCACTCCAAATCGGAGACCTAGTACTAAGAAGAATACAAAAAACTGACGGACGCCATAAACTACTCAGTCCATGGGAAGGTCCTTTTATTGTCACAAAAGTCACCGAACCAGGCACGTACAAGTTGATAACTGAAGATGGAAAAGAAGTCAACAATACATGGCACATCAGCCAACTAAGAAGATTCTACGCATGAAAACAACTCAAGGAAGAATATATATACAAGCCACAAGAGACCAACGTTCATGATCAATAAAGATGGTGTTCCTTGACAACATATGTCTTATTATAGCTTTCCCCTAGTTGTTTTTACTAAGCATATCAACGTTCATGATCAATAAAGATGGTGTTCCTCGACAACATATGTCTTATTACGGCTTTCCCAGTTGTTTTCACTGAGCATACCGGCCGAGAGCAAAAGAGCTAAAAAGATGCTTGAGCCCGCCGATGAGGGTAGCTAATAAGCTAACACCTGAACCAAAAAGCAAAATGGCTGAAATTATGCCTGAGCATACCGGCCGAGAGCAAAAGAGCTGAAAAGATGCTTGAGCCCGCCGATGAGGGTAGCTAATAAGCTAACACCCGAACCAAAAAGCAAAATGACTGAAATTATGCCTGAGCATACCGGCCAAGAGCAAAAGAGCTGAAAAGATGCTTGAGCCTCACGATAAGGGTAGCTAATAAGCTAACACCAACCAAAAATCAAAATGGTGAAATTATGCCGAGCATACCGCAATGAGAGCAAAAAAATTTGAAAAAGATGCTTGAGCTCGCCGATGAGGGTAGCTAATAAGCTAACACCCGAACCAAAAAGCAAAATGGCTAAAATTATGCCTGAGCATACCGGCCGAGAGCAAAAGAGCTGAAAAGATGCTTGAGCCCACTGATGAGGGTAGCTAATAAGCTAACACCCGAACCAAAAAGCAAAATGGTTGAAATTATGCCTGAGCATACCGACCGAGAGCAAAAAAGCTAAAAAGATGCTTGAGCCTGCCGATGAGGGTAGCTAATAAGCCAACACCTGAACCGATCCTAAGATGTTTTTACAACCAGGGAAAGGGCCAGATGCTGGCCACATCTCGAGATAAGCAAAAAAGGTAAAAAGAAGTAGCTAAAGATACTTGAGATCGCTGATCCTCAGTCTTTTCAGTACTAACAATAACAAAAAGGTTGTCAAGACAAAGATCTACTTACCCCGAGTTGTTTACACGGTGCAGACGAAAGCCAGACAAGCACTCGACAAATCAAGAAAGTTTGTCAAGACAACGATCTACATTACCGAGTTGTTTACATGGCGCAGACGAAAGCCAGACAAGCACTCGGCAAATCAAGAAAGTTTGTCAACACAATGATCTACATATACCGAGTGGTTTACATAGCGTAGACGAAAGCTAGAACAAACGACTACTCGGAAAAAAACTCTGACTACTTGGACAACTCATTTAAAGAATAAACAAGGCGAAGACATCCAGGCAAAGAAGACATCAACAAAAATAAAGAATCTTCATTCAAAAAGAAGTATAATATCCTATTACAGAGGCTGGAGTACAAAGGTCAATTACATCAAGCATCGTCATCAGGAGAAGAAACATCAATATTAAGATTATCCACAATCCTTCTGGCTAAATCTTCGACCTCAGGCTCCACCTTTTCAATGGCATCCAGATATTCTTGACTCGCGGTTTCCTCTGCAATCTTGGACAAAGGGAACTCTGGAGCAAGAACCCGGACCTGGGCAAGAACATTTCTGGTACATAGTTGGGCGCACCTCTTCATGAACTCCTAGAAATGGGTCGGAACTTGGGGAATAAACTGAGCCCAAGATTGACCATCATCTGTTGGAGTCCGGAGAAGGTCGGCTACTGACCGAAAAGATTTCCACAAAGCATTCCAGTTCTCAGTAGCCGTCGCCAACTTGCCAGTCAAGACTTCAACAGTTTTTTGGGCCTACACAAGATCCCTGTCAGCTCCACGCCTAATCAATTTGGCAAGCGCGAGTTCTTCTTCAGCATGAGTAATTACCTCCTCAGCCCTATTGTGATTATTACGAACAAGTACCTTCATTTCCTCAATATCCTCCGAGAGCTTCTGCTTTTCAACACGGAGAGCTAGACCAGGCACAAAAAAAACAAGTCAATAGAAAGGGAAATTTCAATACAAAAGAAAACAAAAAAGAACCCGCAATACCATCGCACTCTTTCTTCATGGCCTCAACATTCTTCAAGGCCTCCTAGACAGCAGCATCCCTTCGCTCTTCTGCCTCAACCACTTGGGCACAGAGAGCCTGTTCCTCCCTCTGATGCGTTTGACGCTCGGTCTCCATCTCGGTCCGATAGAGGTCAAGCTCTGTTTTTAGGGCACTAACCTCGGAAGACAACTTTTTCTTGGTTTCAGACAAGAAAAAGAAGCCGGTATGATCCTGAGAAAAAGTCTGAACAAAAAGAGAGAGAGGAAAACAAGACATAAGAATAGAAGAAAGACAAATACCCAAGGAAAGAACTTCAGAAAAACTTACCTGGAGTTTTTCCCCAAAAGAAGTCGCAAAGGTCGCAAAGGTTCCCCAGGCAGTGGTTAGCTCTGACAACCGATGAGTGGCATCGAATTATTGCAACACATCATCATCCAAACACTGACCACCAGTACCAATAAGAGCAGAGGGAGAAGCCGGCCGATGCAAAGAAGGCAAGACCAGGGACGTATCCTGGGAAGCCCCGGCTACCTCCTCAGATGGACCCACCGCCGCGGCCACGGTCACCCCCAGAGCTAGCAAATCAGCAGCAACGTGATCACTAGGGAACCCTGTCTCCCTCACAGCCACCTCGCCGACCGTACATTATGAGTCCCGAGACTCAGCACACAGGGGCACACTAGAGGACTGACAAGAGGTCGACTGAGGGTTAAGGGAAGGCGAGGGTCTGCAAGATGATAAGGAAACTTGATGATAAGAATATGAATTAGAAAAAGGAAAACAGAAGAAAAGAAACATAACCAGGATTCACTCACTTAGCTATCTTCTTCTTCATAAAATCCCCAAGACGAACAGAAGATCTTAGAGGGGGAACTATAGCAGCAAAAATATCACCACCACTCTGCGATAGGAGTGGAGTGATCGGTACCGGAGCCCCAGAAGAACTCAAGCTCGACGACCGCTTGCTACAAGAGAACAAGGCCAAAAGTCAGAACAAAAAGAGGTGTTCAACAACAGAAAAACAAGAAAACAACTCACCGATGCGTAACAAGGGCCGCATCATCATCCTCATCTTCCTCATTCTCAAACATGGCAACCATAGCGCCATCTGAAAAAGGAGGAAAGTACTCGGTTAAAGGCACAAACAAACAACAAGAAGACAAAGCGTATTAATATACTCACCTAGGAGCATGCTACCAAAAACTTGAGTACCTGGAAGAGTACTCGACTGGCGAGGCTTCTTGGTAGCAAACAAACCAGAAGAAGAACAATCCGCTCATCCCCTTTTTCCGACACTATGAGGACCTCGAGGAACTGGACGTGAAACATACTCTACATATACGTCAAGAACTGCGGAAGAAACACCAAAAAACATCATGGTGGTTTGAAACTTACTGGTTAAAGATGCCCTAGCAAGACTATCCCCAGTCTCCACAATGGCAGGGCAGTCATCAAGGGGGATCGGATCAACGAAGTTACGCCCCAATTCCTATAAAAGAGTAAAACAACCAGACAAGAAAGATTAAGCAAAAAGTAGAGACAGCAAAGGAAATACAAAAAGTACCCGTAGAAGAAAAAACAACTCACAGCAGGAGGCGGGTTGTTAGCACAATACTCAAGGACAGCATGCGGAACGACGCTTACTCCTTTCAACATCTTCTGAAGGTGCTCGAGCACCTCCTCATCAGTCAACTCAAGGGCAGGGACCATACGAGAAGGATCCTCTACCCCAGAGTACTCAAAACCATAATTCTCTCACTCCTTCAGAGACTGAACACGGCGGCGAAGAAAACTGGAAACGATACCGAAGCCGGTCAAGCCCTACTGCTTCAGAGTACATATCCTCTCAAGAAATGGCTTGATCGCTTGGAGCTCATCCATCATTAGGGGATTCTTTTCCCATCGGTCATTAACCACGAGACCAGAACCAGAATGAACAGCAAGAGGAGGAATCAAATTGGCGGCATAAAACCAGTCGGCACGCCAATCCCTCACAGAATCAACCAAGTCATAATCAAAGAATTTACTCTTAAGACCCTAACGAAACTGAATCCCACAGCCACCAAGAACATGGGTCTCATCGCGGCGGGGTTGTGGCTTCAGACGGAAGAAGTAACGAAAGAGAGAAAGAGAAAGAGGAATTCCAAGAAAAGTTTCACAAAGATGAACAAAAATAGAAAGATAAAGGACAGCATTGGGAGCAAGATGGTTCAAGCTAATCCCAAAATAACTAAGAAATCTATGAAGAAAAGCAGAAGCAGGAAGACAGAGTCCAGCACGGATAAAGGAGACAAAAAGAACAATCTCATCAGGACCTGGAGTTGGGACCCGATGCTGGCCTGGAGGTTTCCAATCAGCAAACTCCTTGCCCTGGATCAGACCATCACTGACAAGCTCACGCAACTGATCCTTAGTCGTAGTCGGAGCCGACCAGATCTTCTGAGCAGCCCTCATGGCCATAAATTCTTGATTTTCAATCAAAGAAAGCGATGCCTCCTCGTCTACAAAGGCTGCCTGGGACTTGCTCGCTGATTTCTTCCTACCCATATACTAGCGAAAGCAATACAGCACTAAGAAACGATGAGGCAAAGATGGCGGCGCTCAGATGACGGCGACAATGGCGACGGCGGAGTTTTCAAGACTAGGGTTTTCAAGGCAAAAGCAGGGCAGCAAATAAAAGAAGAAGAAAGGCCTTTAAATAGATTTTACAGCAATAAAAATGCGGCCCACCAGGCCCGTTTAAACACGGTATGAGAACGCAATGATTCATTTCTCACAACAACTGACATAGCTGAAATGACGAACGACACACTTCTACACAACGGTACAGTTCAACGGGCAGATTTCAGACTTATCCATCCAGCACAACGGCAGAGTTATCATATTGCTACAAAAAGAACTCATCAACCATGAAGCAACGAAGGGTTACCTCACAAGAAACACAAGAACCCAGTACTTAAAGAAAGAACTCGGTAATCTCATAAACAACCAGGACTTCGGCAGAAAAAAGAATGATAACTCAGAAGACAAGATTCTTTCCATTATAAATGGCTTCAAAAAATACAAGATTACACATCTTACAAGACCCAACGAACTCGGTACTACGACAAGCAAGGTAGCAAAGAGGAACCCGAACACAACTAGGCTCTGGAATGACTATGTGTTCCAAATTGCTACTCGGTAGAACAAACCGCACTCAGCTATACTGTTTTCTTCAAAGGACGAACGTAGTACATCCAAGGTAGAAATCAGCAGCACGGCGGGACAACATAGACCAGGGGAGGCCGGCAGGCATCTATCTACCCAAGTCCGATGTGATGCTGGATATGGTGTTGTTCTGCACCGGACAGTCTCAGGGCAGGCGACGAGGATCAACCTAGAACTGCTGGATGAAGGAATGTATCCCACATCACAAGACTTTCTCCAACTACCACCACGTACTTCTCGGTACAATGCCGATGTGGGATTAGTCTACCTCTAATCCCTATCACAAGACTTCCTCCAGCTACGACAAGATATACAAGAACTATAAAATACGCCCGGAGGCTGCTCTACTTCACAAACTATCATATTCATGACTACGGAGATTTTAGACCACGCAACAAAATGCTCGATGAATCAAAACAGCACACCAGGAGGGTATTTATAGACCAAAGAAGCGGTGCACATGGACCGGGAGCACAAACGGAACAAACGTAACAAAGGACACAGTGAAAAGATAGAATTCAATGAAAGAGGACTCAGGCGTGAAGGAACAATACTCAAGAACGAGCATATTCGAAAAAATATACCAACACTGTACAACTCATGAACAAACAACATTTACTCTCAACCACCACCATACAGCTACATCTGACAACAGCAGACTACAAGAAAACATGCCAAGATCCTGTATCCGAGTTCTTTTTAAATAAAAGAACCCAGCAAGAGGCTCGGGGGCTACACTCAGTAAGTGCACTTTTTTCTTCGAAAAAGCGCACGTCACTAAGAAGACTTTTTTCAAGACAGCAGTTATCAAACAACATAAGAATCAAGACCCTCCAACTCTTTGTTCCAAATAACAAGAGGCTCGGGGGCTACACTTAGTGAGTGCATTTTAAAAAAAAAAAAAGCGCACATCACTCAGAAGACTTCTTCAAGACAGCAGTTTTCAAACAACATAAGATTCAAGACCCTCCAACTTTTTATTCCAAATAGCAAGAGGCTCGAGGGCTACACTCAGTGAGTGCACTTTTTTCTTCGAAAAAGCACACATCACCAAAAAGACTTCTTCAAGACAGACCACTTCAAGACCTCATGACAAAAAGAACCCGGACCAGACTATATCCAAGTTCTTTTTGATAAAGAACCCGGGTATATGCTCGGGAGCCCTTCGACAAAGAATCAGAGCAATTTCAAGACAAGACCCTCCAACTCCTTGTTCCAAAATGCAAAAGGCTCGGGGCTACACCCAGATGGGTATACTTTTTCTTCAAAAAAGCACAAACCACTCGATGATCCCAAGAAGCGCTACACGGTTTCGCTCAAGAAAGCACTCGGACGACGCTTGTTCCTACTTGGCAAGACCTGAAGGAACAAGACGAGGCTTCCAGAGCTCAACCATGAAGTGCTCGGGGGCTTGTCGATGCGGGACCCACGGGATACCCCGCAAGGAAGGGAGAAGATCTAGTCTAACTAGGATTCTTCCCTTCCTTGCAGGGTATCCCGTGGGTTCCGCATCGACAATGACCATGAATTACAACAGGGCGTGCAAGTTGTGTAGTCTCCTGGACCATCCTGTGCAGCTAGCTATCTTTGATGGATATAGTTGGACGTAGTTCTAATTAAGTATATCATGATTAGGATAAACTATATATATACTACCCAAGAGTCTCAATATAAATCATCTAATTCCATCCAATTATATTCCTTTGACATGGTCTCACTAGTCTAAGTTCAAAATCTAAACCCTAGCCACTGCTTGCTTCCGCACCACACGCCCCAGGAGATCGATCTCCACCAGGGGCTGCGCTACTGTTTAGACGGCGAATCCTATTGATCTAGCCACCACCACCACCACCATCATTATCAATGTCAAGTAGGAGTTCTAGGCCAACCTCCTCACGCTTGTCTATAGACCATTAAATATATTGTAGTTATTTGATATTATAGATACTAATTTGTCTCAATGAAATTGGTCATTTCAGACAAGACTAAAACAACTTACAATTTGAAACGAACAAAGTATTTTCTAACCCATTTTTTGTAGAGGGCATGTCTTGTGAATACTCAGAAGATGAGTCGATACAAATCCTCACAAGGATGAAGGACAAAAATAATAAATATATTTGTACATTCATCGAAAGAAATATACAATTATTGATTGGAGGGAAAAGGGCATAATCAAATAGGGCTTTTGGCTTAGACGAACCCGATTACAAGAACCTAGCAGTGCAATTAGGTGATATGTTATCTGACTGCTTGATTCCCCTGATGCTGCTTACAAACCTCCTGAATCATGATGGTGATGACAGACACCGCTTCTTGAATCTCGATGGCCTGATGAGTGATTTACATACCACAGTTCGCATCGCAGATGGTCCTACCTACGATGCCGCTGGCTGCTCGGTGCAGTAGTGCACCTACTGCTTGCAAAGGCCATCCATCATGGAGCGATACCACTTACCATGACTCACTACGGGATACGGGAGGTTTGCCGAGTGCCAGGGGCACTCGACAAAGTCCGAAAAACACTCGGCAACCTCTTTGCCGAGTGTTGCCCTCGACAACGAACACACGGCAAAGATTTATTGGCAAACATTCTTTGCCGAGTGTTTTTTGTCGGGCACTTGGCAAACACTTTGCCGCGTGTAAAAAAAACCCTCGGCAAACATTTTTTTAAGGAAAATAAAAAAACAACATTTATTTTAAGGAAAAAACCCACCACCGGCCGGCCACCACCACCGGCATCCGGCCCCGGCGGAGCAGGGGGGCCATGGAGGGCTCGCTGGCCAGGCAGCCCGCGTCCGAGCAGGGCCCGCGGGGCCTACCTCGGCGGAGTCAGCGGCAGGATCCGGTGCTGTTGAGGCAGCCGCCGGTGGCGACCGCGCGGACGGCGGTGGCGGCGACGCATCGGCGCCCGTGCGAGCCCACGGAGGTGGGGAAAGGGAGGGGCTGGAGGTGGATCTAGGGAGGGGTGAGAGGGAAGGCGAGGAGGGGGTGGAATCCGGTAGCGGTGGCCGCGCAACGGCGAATCCGGCCGCCATGGGCGTGGATCCGGCCACCACGGTCGCAGATCCACCCACCAGCGGCAGATCCAGCCACCACGGTCGTGGATTCGGCCACCACGCTCATCGGAGAAGGAGATGGGGGAGGAGGGCGCGCCGGCCGCCAGGGTTGCGCCGCCGCTGGTGGAGCAGCTCAGGGGAGGAGGGTGCGCCGGCCGCCTTTGGAGCAGCTCGGTGGAGGAGCGAGCGCCGATGGAGCACGTTGGGGGAGAAGGACACTCTGGCCGCCGGGGGAGCGGAGGAGGGCGGTGTGGGTGCGGGAAAAAGGAGGGAGGCGTGGCGGTGCGGAGGAGGGAGGTGCAGGTGCGGGAAAAAGGAGGAGGGAGGCGGGGCGGTGCGGCCGAGAAAAAAAATTACTTTACTTCTTTGCCGAGTGTCCTGGATCTGGGCACTCGGCAAAGTTATTATTTTTTATTTTTTTCTTCTCTTTTTTTCCAGAAAAATGATTTTACTTCTTTGCCGAGTGTCCTAGATCTGGACACTCGGCAAAAAAAATTCATATTTTTTCTTCTCCTTCATTCCCAGAAAAAAAAATTACTTCTTTGCCGAGTGTCCTAGATCTGGGCACTCGACAAAGTTTTTTTTTTAAATTTTTTTCTTCTCTTGCTTTCCCAGAAAAAATATTTTACTTCTTTGCCGAGTGCAAAAAAGAAAACACTCGGCAAACCCCCTCTTTGCCGAGTGTTTTTTTTACACTCGGCAAACCCTCTCTTTGCCGAGTGTTTTTTTTGACACTCGGCAAACCTTCTCTTTGCCGAGTGTTTTTTTTTGTCGAGTGTTTTTAGAGCAGCACTCGGCAAAGAACTTGTTTGCCGAGTGTCCGAAAGAATACACTCGACAAACATAAAAACACTCGGCAAAGTTGACGTTTCCGGTAGTGACTCTCTGTCTCTCCATGAGACGATGGATGAAGAACAATAGTGTCGATGTGAAAACGAAACGATAGCATTGGGGAAACGAAGCGCGATCAAAATTAAATCTCTTCGTTATGTTGAGCGGGAGGGGCCTTAATTTTGAATTAAATAAAAAAGAAAAGGGAAGCACAACTATTGTTAATATACATAGAGTACTTAATTTGAAGACCTGGAATTTGGGAGCCCGGCGTGTGCGGTCACACCATCCGCACGTGCCCAGAGACTGTCATGCATGATTAAGGTATATAGATTGTACAATTGAGTTTAACAACACTGCCCTTCAGAGTTCAGTCTTCTCGCATCCGCACGGGCCCAGAGAAATAGTCATGATTAAGGTATATATATTTAAAGTTTACATTTGTTGTGGCCAGCACGCGCGCTGAGGCTGTCCACGATAGCAAATGGAATGCTGGCAGTCCAAGTCGTGATGGGTGGTTCTCGTTGCGTTGACTGACGGGCGTAGGCGTCGTCTAGTCAGAGCCCTGATGCGCCCAGGACGTTGTCGTCTCGCCATTGGTCAGCCCGTGGCCAGTGGCCCGCGCGCATGGGCGCGCCCGAAGGACTAGTACTATATAGGGGATCAACCGGTTTGCGTGTCGCCGTGTCAGCATGCACGAGCCTTTCACCTAGCGGCCCCATAGTTCGCGACTTCGCGGTGTGCCGGTGTTTGTTTCTTCCTTCTCTACTACGGCAGAATCGAAGGGTGCTGTCCCGCATCCGTTTCACCTTTTTTGAATGCATGGCAGAGCCCTGCTGTACTATCTAGGTTTATGCTCGTTAAATATAAATAAATCTATAACTTAGTTATACATGATTCAATGAGTATAAAATTTTTAATACAGTTCAACCATACAATAATTAGCCTACCATAAAAATTTCATCACAATTGAACCATAAAAACTGCAGCTATGAATTATTCCAATTAATTACAGAAAAACATAGATCTAAAGTCATAACAAAAACTTTATATTAAAATATACCATATTATATGTTCACTGTGTAGATCTAGTCATGTGGAGTCCAATAAAATTGATTTTTTTATTTTATGATTTTTCTGTAATCTAATATGATTTTTCAAAGATTCAGCCGAAATCTCCTACAACTAAAAAGAATAAAGCGTGGATATTTTTTGGTGCGACATTTGTTTTGGTTCGTCCGTCTACCCAAGCCTGTGATCCCGCGACGCCGGCAGGTGGGACCTCCTCGCGATTCCACAAGTCCCCCAACCCTCGCACCGACGCCTCTCCGGCCCGCGCCCCCACTCCTAGTGCCCTCGCCCGCGCTCGCCCCCACGCGACTCCTCGGCCTTTGTGTAACCCTAGCCGCCGCCGGTTGACGCGAGGCCGCTGCAGGCGCGCCGCCTCCAGGCGTCGGGAGGCCACAGCGAACGGGGCGCCTTCAGGCGACACGAGGCCACGACGGGGCGCTCCCGACCGAGGACGACGTGCGCCGAATCCTGGGCTCCGTCGGTGCCGTGGTGGAGGACCGCCTCGACCTACTCTTCGCCGCCATGGAGGGCAAGGACATCGCCAGGCTCATCGCCGTGGGCAGGGAATAGCTCGCCTACATGTGCTCTGGAGCCGCCGCCACCGGGTACGAGGCCGCCTCCCTCCAGGCGCGCCCCCTCCTCTGCGATGCGACCGGGCCCCGCCAGTGGCTTCCGGCGTAGCTGCCTCCCCAGCGCCACCTCCTCCCTCTACTCCACGTGCGGTCTTGTGCTACAGGAAACCCTAGAGGTCGCGAGCGCCCAGCGCCGAGCCTGCCCCCGCTTCCTCTCTCTCTCCCTATGCCGTGTGCAGCCAGATCCAGTGCCCCCATGGCTGGAATCGTCGTCTCCTCGCTGGATCGAGGGCGGCGGCGCCATAGCAGACGGCCATGGACGCGCTTCTCATCTAGGTTCGTGTGCCTTGCTTTTTGTTTATTGATAATGATTGCTATTGGTTCGGAGGTCATACCGTCCCAGCGCAGTAGGTCGATCGGGACGAGATGCTGCCCCTCTCCGGCCCTCCTCAAGGAATCACGACGAGCTGCTGCCCTCCTCCGCCAGGAATCCAAAGCCGAGATGAGCTGCTGCACCCATCCTCCAGGAATCCAATGGTATGTGCCCAGATCCATTCTCCAAGTACCATGCCTGCAGATTCTGTCCTTGCTTTCAAATAAGAAATAAGTATATCTCTAATTGTTCTGTTATGGAGAGGAGAAACAACTTCTCATTTAGAGCACGAATGCACTACTGATGTAAAACAGTAATGCATATGAAATGCAGATTACAGACTCGTCGTTCTCTCTTTATTCAACTTTTGTTATAGAGGCTCAACATGATTTTAACAAGGTGCGTTCACATTTTCTATTTTTCCTTTTATTTGTTACTAGCTAGGTAGGAATATATATGTGTGAAAATTGGCAACTTGCAGCGTTTGATAAGTACTGAAGTAACTGGGGTCATGAATTTCTTCTTTTTGAATTTCCTGATATTGGGACCACCAATTGTTCTGTTTTTTTGTTCCTGATCTGGATCTTCTTTTTGATGTTGTTTGCTATGATTGAAAAGAACCAAACACTGTCAAATTTCTGTAAAATGTCTTACACTCTTACCTGATGTCAACTGCGTCCATAAAACGCAGGTGGAGCTATTGTTTTGAAGGTAAAGCAAAGCTGCACTCACTTTAATGATTCGATGAAATGAAATAACATGTCTTTGGTTAATTGTTGTTTTCTTGAATTTTCAGATGGTCAACGAATAATTTGAATGTTTGAAGAATGCCAAATTGCAAATTTGTGCCTCGACCTTTACAAGGAATATGGCACTACAATGGCTAGCCTTAAGGTAACTCATGCTGTATTATGAAATGGTATGTTTGGAAAAATGGTCGCAGAGAGCATTTTTATTAGCCTACATTTGGTTAGTACAGGTATTCACAAATTCTGACAAAGCTCATGTGAAGGAAGCTCTGTGGGGTTTACTAGGAAAAGAAATGGACATGGCAGTGAGTATTCATTTCTCTTCTCTCCGTGCAAGATGGTAACAGTGAAAGAGCTAGAACTTGGGATGATGTTTCTTGATTGGGTAGCTTCGTGGTAGTCCAGCACCAGCTAAGTTTTACAAAATTATTCAAGTTAATCATGATGATCTTATTTTTTTAATTACCTGAAGTGAAATAATATGCTCAAATAATGAAGCTTAAGATTTGGCTCTATGCTCCAGTAGTATACCTCATTCACACATACATAAAGCAATTTGGTATGTGTGGCACATAATTACACTTCACAACTTATGGTCATTAATTGTTGGCATTTCCCTATATGATCTGATATGTCTTAAAGCACAGTACACATATAATTTCGATATCCATTACTTGACTGCTATACTGCCTAAGTAATGACGAGCAAGATTGTGGTTTAGATTTGGCCTTGTTTCATTCCTTTGCATGCTGATTGGTACACTACAGTTTCTCTAGATGGTAATTCGGGTGAGGTGATCCATCATTGTCATTGACCACAGCAAAAGGACCTACTTTTTCCAAAGAAACTGAGTCAAATTCAGGTTAGCTCATGCTCGAACAATACTATTGAATTCTTTCATTCCAGCACCAGCTCGGTTTGACAAAATGATTTAGGTTGACCATGACGATCTTATTTTTTAACCTACCCGGAGTGAAATAGTATGCTCAAATAATGAAGCTTCAAATTTTGGTCCGCGCTCTAGTAGTATACCTTATTCAGACATAGATAAAGCATTTTGTTATGTGTATCATGCCTGCCATTTTTCACTCTCGACATTCTAATCTCAGTACCAGGAAAAGATAATGCCTGCACTTCAATCAAACCTGTTTAAGTTTTGGCTTCAGCTCTTGGCATCACCAATCATTTTCGTATGTACAATAATATTTGTCACAAATGTTTGGAGTTAATTAGGAAATTGATAAGTTTGCTCAGTTAGTATCAGTATGCAATTTTTAACTATAGGACTCAAAGTTTCACATTTATTTTGCTAGTCAGCGTGGTTTCATTTCATGAGCTTTGTAGAGTGACACTAATGAATGACGACTGAAATTACCATTTTGATGCCAGTTTTCCTATGCTAGTAAAAAAAATTCAGTGCCGGTCTGGTCCGATCTATTAGAATTGCGCCATCACATGGGATTTTTTGTTGGTTTCAGTTGGTGCTCGACTCAATTTGCGCACGCTGGTTTGTTTGTGGCCGTGCAATTTTGAGGGAACCAGGGAATTGTGGGAAGAATTGAGAGAGCCGGCACTATAATGTCCGTGGAGAATTTTGAATTCCCAATGTTTATTTATCTGTAGATGCAGTTGATCAGAAAGTGCAGGGTGCCAGGGTATGAGTGGACAAAGCAGAAGGTGTTCCACTTCCTCGGTGGTGAGCCAACCATTTGTGCCGCTTGCATTACTTTGCTTCTGCTATATGTTTCATTTGGTGGACAAATCATATGTTCTAATCTTGCCATCTAAATCTAACGGGGCAGACTTAGGGAATTCTGCGGCCCGGTGCCAAAATCTAAAATAGAGTATTTTTTCCTTCAAAGATAGGACTATAATAATGGAATAGGCTATAATAATGTGAAAGTATAGTATAATTCATGTTTTAAAAAAGATTAAAAAATAGTAATTTAATGGTATTGCCGTATACAATTAGCACATTCCCCAAACTGTCATGCCTCTGAGCTCTGAGGGTCTCCATTATAGTAGAAATTGTCATGTGTTGAGGTGCTAAACTTTACTTGAATGCAAACATTACAGGTTGCTCAAAGTTTGCATTGAGGTGAAATTAGCATGGCATCAGGCAGTAGGGACCAGTATTCTTAAAAAAATAGTTTCTACATTGTCATTCAAGTCATCTGGCATGTCAATTTAGATATCCTAAAGTCATTTGGCATGTCAGTTTGGATAACCTAAGCATGAAGCAACAACATGATCAATCATAAACTACACAACTCAGGTTTGTGCATTACTGCTTCTTATACTGGCTATGTTGAATTCCCCTAAAATTGTTGTGCCTATTATTACAATAATTAAATTACTTGTTTGACAAATGGTTTACATTTTGCCAAAATGGATGTAATTGATATCAATAAGTTTGCTACTCGGTCCTAGCAGCAAGTTACATTTCAAATTTATTGATAGAAATCAAATATTCCATTGTCGATATATGTCGCAAAATAGAATCAAATATTTCCTTTGATTTTTGCTAAGTATGCACATTTTTCCTTTATGACAGATTACCTGCATTTTTTGCACATCCCAGCGCCCTCTTTTTTTTCTTGAGGGGATTTTCATAGTATATCAGCTGCCACATGATTCAAATCGTGCCCTCTGAACCTAGAGTGTAGATGTTATTGTGACTCACATGTGTAGATGTACTTCTCAGATCGAGGCCTATTAGTGCATCTACATGGGCTGTAGTATGTTAATAGTCAGATTACGAATGGGAAGCCAAATTCGACTGTTTTTTTGTAAAAATCATTAGGAGTTACCAAATTGATATGTTATTCCATCATGTGTGGATGCATGGTAAATAACATACGTACCTCTATTTTTTTCATGACCAAGCTAATGCATGTATTTCATTAAGAGGATACAGGAAAAAAACAATCTTTACAAAGAGATCAGCAAGCCATGGCTTGGCTGAACTTCAGCACCAGAGTTTGGCTAGGTCCTAATAATTTACAAACACCATTTGTCTTGTTCAAATGCCTCAGAGTGCATACTGTCATTGTAATTTGTTCAGTTTTGGTGGTGCGGATCCATAAGCTACAATTTCATTGTTCTTTTGTTGTTCTTAATACCAACTTGTTTCTTAGTTCAACTTAGGTGTTCTAAAACTAATACTTCTAAAGTTGTGGGGGCCATTTTCTTCATGAATATGGAAATAGAGCTCCAGGTCTTCCTATCTCATCATTCATGCTATGGTGCTCTCTATTCCCAAGAATTCAGTTTTAAACACAAACTTTTTTCAATATGGTACATACATTGCATCTATCAAGGTAAGGGCCATGGTTGGTTCATGGGATTAAAGTAAGCTCTATTTCTCCTTATGCTAACTGGATATGCTATTCCATCTATTTAATCCCAAGAATTCATGATATTGTAAAGGTCTGTTGAAATTGATAATATACTCCTCTTTCATTGAATTCATGCCAATTGTCCACAATCAAGAATTCTCACCATGATGGGAAAGGAGATGGAGCAGAAACTTCAACATTGTTTATTGCTTGCATTTCCCATGTTTGGCAATTATACTTCTCTACTATGAGAGCTAAATGGTGTGTTTATGTGTGCACAAACTGAATGTAGGATATATTCAAAAAAAGACTAGATGTAGGATATCTAAGAGATGACATAGTTTTGCTTATTGCAAATATTAGTACAAGAATAATTGCACAGGAAGTGCATCCTTTGGTAAGACAATCTGTTGTATGGATGGAATATGTTGCATCAATAGTAATGGCACATGTTTGAAAGGGGTGTATCTGCATTTTTTTTTTGAAATAGGCAACTACAACTAAAAAGAAAGAAACTAAGATCGTCTAATCGTGCGACATTTGTTTCGTGCGTCGTCGGAATTAAATGGAAGGAGAAAATGTCGCGGCGTGCGTTGTCGGACTTAAAAAAGTAAGGAGGAAACGGAGGGGCGTGCATCATCAGAATTAAAAGGAAGGAGGAAACGTCGCGGCGTGCGTTGTCGGACTTAAAAAAGGAAGGAGGAAACTAAGGGGCGTGCGTCGTCGGAATTAAAAGGAAGGAGGAAACGGAGAGGCATGTGTCGTGTCGCACGCCATGCGTCGCTCTGCCCCCCGTCCGTGCATCTCCAACGAAAGGATTAAAAAGAAAGGAAACTAAGATCGTATCAAAAAGGAAGGCAGTCATCGTCCGTGCATCCATCGCCCGCACGCCATCCAACTCGGGCGACAGTCATCGTCGCGACCCTCGCCTGGCCTCCTGCTCCCCGCTGCGCCGTGCCCGCCCTAGCCCGTCGCCTGGAGGACTTGCACCAGACGTCCAGCCACAACCACAACGCCGGCTTGATCCGAGTAGCCTGCGACGACCTCGCCACGACCGTGCCGCGATTCGTCTCCTTCGCGTCGCTGTCGAGAGGACCATCGCCCGTGCACCATCCAACTCGGACGATAGTCATCGTCATGACCCTCGCCCGACCTCCTGCTCCCCGCTACGCCATGACCGCCCTAGCCCGTCACCCGAAGGACTTACGCCTGACGTCCCCTTAAGCATCGCGACCTCAATCACAGGCAAGTCGAAGCCCGACGTCCAGCCTCCGTCGCTGGGGGCAGCAGCGCGTCATGTCCCCTTGAAGCACGACGACGACCTCGATCACGTGAACCGAAGCCATCGTTGAAGCATCGCGTCCTCGGCACCGGGTACATCTTGTGATCCATTCCTTTGTAAAACCACCAACGGCTAAATTTGTTGGCGGCGCCTGCGTGCGTGGGTTTCCTGGGCGCGGCGGGCTCATGTATCTGTTCTCCGGTCAGCATCTCTTCATCGACGTCGACCTGCCCAAGGACGTCTCCCAGCAGCTCTTGTCGCCAAGGTTCAACGCCTCTGCACCAACCCCACAACGTTCAAGGTACAGGGGATCTTTGACTTGCAACTTCTGTTAGAATATACAAAACCAACTTCTATTAGGATCTTTGACTCGCAGCCAGTGAAAATTATTGAGAAAAAAATAATAGTTTCAGATGTAACATGTCACATGGGAAGGCACTGATCAGCACTCAGGATCCTTACATGTATGAGTGTGTTTCCATTGGTAATCCATCATCGAAGTGTTCGTGGATTGGTTTTCTGTTTTTCTCTAGCAGGTGCACATAAAAAATAGTAGAATGCGCGTGCCCTCGGCGCACGTGGATAAACAAAATATGGTTGTTATATAGACACATACAGAATATGGCTGTTATATAGAAACCTTTGAATTATTACTCTATGTTATCCTACTAATTATTGTTCTTTTCTTTTTATTCTTTGGAATGCAGAATTAACGACAAAAGGCCAGGGTCTCAGGGTGTGACTTCAAATACATTCTTTATTGTGTGGTTAGATCATATACTGATTTATGTGATAGACTTTCTTTACTGTGTGGTTAGTCATACACTAATTTATGTGATAGACTGATAATGAAGTACGTCTTTTAGGTCTCGATGGATAGTTCAGATGCAAAGGTTTCGAAGGAAAATGGAGGCTCCTTAGAAGATATTGTACAAACAGAAAATTCCAGCAAGCTTATGGACGATTTTAGATTGTAACACCCCGGTGTTACGATCTCGTTTAGCACTGCGATTTAGGCCTAAGAAAAATTACCGAAACGAGTTTCTCGAATGTTGAAATTTTAAATATTGCGCTTAGGGTTAAAATACCATTTTTTTAGCAAATTATATAAGACAATACCAGGCAGTTTAGGGCACTACGAACGGGCAGCCCGCATCCTTTACGTGCAGACTTGAGATTTCCAAGCCTAGCGGAGACTGGGAGATTAATACGACGGAGTGACAGCACAACGTAGATCGTGTAGACGTCTTTTAGCCTACCGATGTAGTGCCACAGCAATTTCACTGATGGACGGTAAATTTGAGGCACTAAACAATCGGAGGCCCTGTACGATTGCACGGCCTGCACACACATATGTGTATATATATCTATATATATGCACACACGCACTGCATTGCCGAACACCCGCCTGCCTCCTTGTTCACGTCAAGATTAATGCCTTGTCGCGGTAGCGCTGCCTGCCTCCGTTGTCCCTCGGTCTTTGTCACTGTTCTGCTATGCGCCGCAGCCGCAACTGTGGACGTTGACTTCTCCCTGCCGGCCACGTTTGGCCAGGGCGTCCTGCCTGCCACTGTCGTGTCTGTTTCTCTGGCTTGATTGCGTCTCCCTGCCACTGCTGTCTCTGTGCTCGCTTGTCTGGGCTGTCTCTGTGCCGACAGCGTCCCAGTCGCTTTGGCTTACTCACCGCGCCTCCTCCTTTTCTCCGCTCCGCTGTCTCGGGCCACAGCCGCAGCAATCACCGACGCGTCCATGCTCTCATTCTACCGTGGTACCTCCTTGCCTTCCGGGCCGTGAGCGCCGCTCCATCTCCGCACCACCGCAACCCCAAGTCACCTCCACACGCTGCTGCTCCACGGCGACCCGCCGCCCGCGCTGGTCCGAGCCGCCTCACCCCGCCGGTGCTGGCCGTTCCGCGAGCGAGCGCACCCGCGCTCCTTCGCCGCGCTGGACCGGAGCCTGGGCGCTGCCCCACTGCGCGCCCGTGCTCCACTGCCGGTGCTGTGGAGCTGCCGCGGTACCTGCTGCCCCACCGGGACCCGCGCCGTCCCGCTGCAGCGCCCGTCGCTACCTCTTCCGGTTTCCCACGCGCGCGCCTCGATCGGCGCCGCGTCACACGAAGCGCCGACGCGACGTGGCGGAGCTCCACGCTTCGCCTCCGGCCGTCTTGTGTGCGCTTTGGATGGATCGCCCGGCAGCGGTCATGCCGCGATGCCTCCTCCTCATCGCCGTCGACGGTCTCACGGCGGATTTGGTCACCGACCGGATCTCTGGCAGTGCTCTGTTCTTGTGAAGGTGAGAAGGTGAGGACGTAGGAATGCAAATACGAGATTGTCTGAGGGTCTAGGTGTAAATTACGAGACTCATATAAATAGTGATTTGGACCTCGGGTTGATTAGCGAATAGAGCAGGGTCGTTTTCGCATAAATCGCCAGCGATCTCGTGGGCGGAACCGCTGGGGCGATCGCCCGCCTTTGGGCTGCTTTCATGCTTCTTTGGGCGTCGCGTCTTCATCCTTCAAGACTGGGCCGGCGGTGGCCGTCAGCCGCTCTTTGGCGTGAGGCTTCTTTGAAATGTCACTGCTATGTTGGGCAGCTTCTTTCATGATGCTGTGTGTTGGGCCGACCTATCGGGGGGCTGCAGTACTGGGCTGCTCTTCTTATTCTTTGGGTTGATAGAACATGGCCGACGGCCTTCCAGTTTCTACTGTTTTGATAATATATGTTTCTAGTTAACTTGTAAAATCAAGATAAAATTTTGTAAGCGTCCAAAAACAGTGAAACCAGTTTTTGTTGAGTTCCTAAAATCATAACCTACCTAGTAGTGTAATTCGTTCACATAGTTTGATGATGTTTTTAGGATCTATATAATTAAAATGGGACACTTAATGTTGTAAAATATAAACTTGTAGGGATTTTCCATGGTAAATTGGTAATAGCGTTGGATCTGAAATTTCTACAGTAGATCCCTAACAATATTAGTTACTCACCATAAATTTTGTAGCTCTAGAATAATTAGTTGCTAGATAAATAATAATGTCTTATTGCGAATAAAGAAACACCGTTGGTTTATATAACTAAAAGAATTGTTGAGAAATAACGTCTTATGCGACAACATGGATATGTAGTCTAAGTACGGTCGTCGTTAAAATGAGTCCGTTAGCTTGAGAGGCGTAAATTGTGCTTTACGAGTCACGATTGCAGTCGATTAATTATGTCTTTGCATTTGCATCACATTGCATCTCATATAGGTATGATGATGGATCAACGGATCAATTGGAGGAGGATTGGGAATTTGAAGATGGTGTAATGGTATTCTCTCTAGGAGATGATGCAATGGGCTTTCTGTTCAGTTGATGGTGCATGATCTGAAGATGCAGATACTAACTTTTAATATATCTTACCTAGGCAAGCCCTGATACATAACCCCTACTTTTCTGCAGTTTAAATTATATTTGTGCATTAAGTTTTAAGGAGTTGAATGAGACCCACTTGCATATATATCTTTATCATATGAGTCTTACTAGTATGACAGGATCGTGTAGATTGCTATGCTACAGGACTCTGATAGAAGTCGAGTGATTGCCTGTCACTCGCGAGATATAGGAAATATGTTACTATATGATTATCACTTGGAATATATATAAATGGTGGAAAGGAAAAATAGTGACTGGGCAGGGATATGGTTTGGGTATTGGTGGGTGTAAGAGGTTGTGTCGCCGTGGACACAGGGCATGGCCTGGTTACACTGCTTTCCCTGTCTGGTCGGTTAAGGACCGATCATTGCATGACTCTAGGCAGGTCACAGACTTATTATCCCGAGCACATACTTATGTATGGGCGCTTGGAAGACTTGTTGCTCTCTTGTCGCGGATTCGGCTCTTTCCGGACCGACTGTCAGGGTTTCTTTTTGGTGGAGGAGGTCCTTGCACTGCACTGAGTCCGCGACTCAGGGGCGGGGGCTTGGAGTCCCAGTTTGGACGGGGACCTGGACACCCGAGACAGGAGAGTGATGGGTTGGTCCTGCTTGTGCCTGGGGTACAAGCGGGGCGTGTGTTTTCGAGGTACCCAGCTGGGGGCATTGATTCGCGAATCGCCGGGCGATCCGGTACGGCTTGTCTACGGTTTAGCATCGTAGTAAGAACTGAAAGATGAAAGATGAAAGATGGACAAAGGAAGTCTGATTGCTTACCACCTGCTTGAAAGTAGTACAGGTGATTACATAGAATGGTTAGTTAATGAACCAATGTGGCTATTAATAAAAATCAAAAATAAGGACGCACGCTTAGTAATGCTTCCTGCAAATGTAACCCACAAGCCAGATAGCCTTGCATATCCTTGGAGTCTTTTATTTTCTCCTGTCGGGTAAGTCTTGCTGAGTACAATTGAGTACTCAGGGTTTTATTCCCCCTGTTGCAGGTAACTGGTGGAGGCTTGAGCTGACCTTTGTGTGTGGATTCCTCCTGGTGGGCTCAGAGAGGATTTTCTTTACGCTGCGATCGTAGTTGTTATTTATAACTCTCACCAAATGCTTTTATAAATAGTAGTTTAATAATCTGTTGTCGTAGTTTATATATCAATACTTTATCATGTCATTAATAGAGGTTTATTTTCGCTGTAACTCTGATCACATGTTTATATTCCGCTGTTCAATTAAATTGTTTACAACTCTGATAATATGATTTCATTCCGCTGTTATGTTAATAATTATTATACTCTGATGTTGTATTAAAAGTGGTGTAAGAAATGGTTCAGAATGATGTAAGCTTTATTCTCTCATTTGAGATCCTGATGGCAAAAATGTGGATTTTCGGGTTCTCTCTTGGGGTGTGTTCGACGGAACCGAGTAATTTAGTGTTCTCCCTTAAGTGCTTAGTGTCTAATGGAAGACAAGCAATCCTGTGAGGCATTAGATTAGGCGGTTCTGCCACAGGTGGTATCAGAGCATAAATAAGGAAATAAAGCTTCGAAAACCTTTTCTAAACTAAAATTTGACAACCCATTGTTGTAAAAAGTTAGGACGTTTGTATGCGAAGTTATATAAGTAGCCCTATTACTATGGTTATGTATCCAGGATAGATGGCACTCTGCTGACTTAGGTAGGATTAATCCAGTTTCTATAGGTACACTGACTCGAGCATAGTCCGATAGTAACGACTAGCTACAGGGAGAGAACGATGTGCCAAAACTCTGAGAACGATTGCCCTATATGCTGGCAACAGTGGAAGGACGTATAGGACATGCATTCATGCATATCCCGTTGGTGCATTGTAGCGCTCGTATTGCTTGTAGATATGCCCTCCATAGGTGTCACGCGTGTCGTATTGTGCACGACCGACTCGTTCCTGTTCTAGAGTTAGGTCTGCACTGTGGTTTCGTGCTCCGCGTTCGCCTGTGGTTCACGCCGGTCGTGACCCACGTCTCCCCGTACCCCTTTTCTGTGCTCTTGTCAGACCCTTGCCCTGCAGTCGTACTAGTCAGTAATGGCATCGCACGTCGCTCGCCTGGAACTCGCGGAATTTGGTCGATTTGTCGTAGTGATCTCGCGCGGGAACCCTGGTGAACCGCGCCAGGACCACTGAACGCTCTGCCTTTATAAGTAGAGCCTGGTTTAGCCATTGGTACCACCACTCAGCGCACTTTAGCTCGCTTAGCTTTTTCTTTGAGCCAGCTTTTCGCTCAGCCTTCCTTGCAACCACCGCCAAAGATGGCAGGAGCCTGGGTTAGTACCTACTGCATGAACGTTGAAGGTTTTCCCAGAATCCTGCATGCCACCCTGCAAAAGCTCGGAGTCAATGATCGCCCCGAGTATGAGGGCCGTGATATATGAGGAGCCCATTGCCCGTACCCCCATGCGGTTCTTTCCTCCTTTGGACAAGAATCGGCGGGCATGGAGGGCTCGCATGGAGGCTTTGCAAGGACGAGATGTGCAAGAGGACAGTCCCACCATGGTGCACTTGACCACGTACCTGCTCGCTCTGGATGAGCAGTACGACCGTCAAGCCTTGGAGCTGAGGGCGTGCCTTCGGCGCGCTGAGGAAGCCGAGATCTTCAACCGGATGCTCCAGGTGCAGCTCGCCGAAGCGCATGCCAGCGCTGCAGCTGCTGAGGGCCGAGAGGCTGTCATGGAGGAAACTCTAAAGGAGGCCGAAGATCGGCATGTCCATCAGCTGCGGGTGGCCTATCTTGTCACCAGGGCCGAACGGAGGACGTTGGCTGCTGAAAGGCAGGATGCCCCTATCTTGGAAGGGATCCCTATCCACTCGCCAGAAAGAAGAAGGACTGGTGTTGCAGCACCGCCAGCACCTCCACCCTCGGAAGTGTCAGAAGTCGAGCCTTGATTCCTCTCACTCAGCCATTGCCACGAGAAGATATAGATTAGTTGCCTTGGGATGTTGTACCCGTAGTAGTAGTGCTTGTTGTCGCTGTCCCCCGGCATTGTACTCTTGCCTGTTGTTCGTTGTCCATAGTTGTTGAGATCATCTGTCCGTAGGCGAATGCTGTGTCGTGAATGGAGCCTGAATGCCTGTACGCTGTACCCGTATAAGATCGTTGGAATATGCATTTTAATTATTTTGCTGTGTTTATTGTGTTCATTTACTTTAAGTCTCGTTAGACATGCTCCAAGTTTTCAAGGGCGATGTTAAGTGAGTTACAAAAGAAGTTGCCATTCAGATACCAGCAGATCAGTCGTGATTGGATAATATAGGACACTGTATCGACTAATGGTGGATGTCCCAACAGAACACTTGAATCTCTTTAAACCAAATCCGCCGTTGGATTTGAATTCCTTGTCCCTTGTTGTGAAGGGAACCCTTGTTGTTTGAATTTTCCATTGCAATACTCCCCTTATTCTGTGGTCTACGACCCCACTGCCTTCATGGCGTGTAAGTTGGTAGTAGTTGCCTGGTTAATAGCTTACGGTGCCACGACAAAAACCGAGGGCTCCCTGTGGAACAGCTGCCTCATGTGACGCTGCTTGGCACGCGCTGGTATCGAGGTTGTTGACCAAGTACCTTTACCAAGTTACACCACCGTACCATTTTGTTTTAAAATTTTCTCCTTGGAAATGTTCAGGTGTTCAAACAGGAAATCCACAATGGGTTGATGACATCGTGTTCTCTCAAGGTAAGCAAGAGGAGATGGTTTTGGAGGAAGAAGGTATGATATGGTCTCAGGCTACACGAAAGACGGATGTGGTCGAGTAAAGGAAAGAAAAAGAAGAGTAGTAAGGAAGGTTAGCCGTGGGTAGTCGTCAAAGCCTAAGTGGATGTCTTATCCCAAGCCCTGTTTTTAGTTGACCGTGCTTCGCATGCTGGGTCATTTCGCTGCGTGCCCTACGAACATTGTCTGTATCGGGTCCTTAGCTCCCCGTTTTCACGTGGCCACGGCATCGTGCAGTGCTCGCCGTTTTCACGTGGCCGCGGCATCATGCAGTGCTCGCCGTGTTTGTGCACTGTGTGTTTCTCCTTTTCCCTAGCATCCGGTCGGCTCTCGACTCTCACGCCTCGTCCTTCGTACCGGACCCCCTCCCTCTCCATTTCTTTCTTCCTTTTGTGGGCACGACTGCCCGCACGCCTGCCTCGTCGAGCGGACCCCCTCTACTCTCCTTTATTTCCTCCTCCACCGCTCGCGCAGGAAGCACGCCATGTTTCCGACCTTATCTCCACAGCATGCACCGTCTGTGTATCCCATCCCCGCCGCATCCGCTTTCGGTGTGTTACTTCCCACCTCCGTTCACCTATATAAGTTAACCTTGGTCCTTGCTCTTCTTCTTCATCCCCATTCCTCTCGCTTTCACAGCAGAACTACGAAATCTAGGCGACGTTGTGAAGCTCGGTTCGTTTGTCTGAGGTGATGGTGTGAGCTGAGAAGAAGAAAAGATCCGGTTCGTCGAAGAAGTTCAAGATCTCTTGGTTAGTTTGGTCTTAGGGTTCACGATATTTTACTTCTCAGTTGACTGTTTCTGGATCTGTTGGTGCTACGCCATGTTTTGGATAATCATTATCTTGTTGTTTCTCCATTGTCCTCATCTATCTCGACTTCTGGATTAGATCTCGGTTGTATCAAGTTGCTCCTAACCATGTATCCCTAGATTCCCGTGTGGTTTAGTATTCGAAGTCATGTAATCTTTCGTGTAGTCCCTGATCTATGGAATGTAATCGCGTTTCCCCTTTTCTGGTTCTAGCTTTGAATCTCGGGACAAGATTCTTTTTAAGGAGGGTTGGTTGTAACACCCCGGTGTTACGATCTCGTTTAGCACTGCGATTTAGGCCTAAGAAAAATTACCGAAACGAGTTTCTTGAATGTTGAAATTTTAAATATTGCGCTTAGGGTTAAAATACCATTTTTTTAGCAAACTATATAAGACAATACCAAGCAGTTTAGGGCACTCTGAACGGGCAGCCCGCATCCTTTACGTCTTGAGACTTGAGATTTCCAAGCCTAGCGGAGATCGGGAGATTAATCTGACGGAGTGACAAAGACAACGTAGATCGTGTAGATGTCTTTTAGCCTACCGATGTAGTGCCACAGCAATTTCAGCGATGGACGGTAAATTTGAGGCACTAAACAATCGGAGGCCTCAGACGATTGCACGGCTCGCACACACATATGTGTATATATATCTATATATATGCACACACGCATCGCATTGCCGAACACCCTTTGCCTCCTTGTTCATGTCAAGATTAATGCCTTTGTCGCGGTAGCAGCTGCCGCCTCCGTTGTCCCTCGGTCTTTGTCATTGTTACGCTATGCGCTTGCATGCCGCATATGTGGACGTTGACTTCTCCCCGCCGCCCACGTTTGGCTAGGGCGCCCCGCTCGCCCGCCTTGTCATGTCATTTTCTAGCTTGATTGCTCTCTCGCCATCGCTGCTTGTCTGTGCTTTCGCTTGTCTAGGTGTCTCTGTGCCTTGACATCCTAGTCGCTTTGGCTTACTCACCGTGCCTCCTCCTTTTCTCCACTCCATTGTCTCGGGCCGATGTACCGCAGAATCACCGACGCGTCCATGCTCTCATTCTACCGCTGGTACCTCCTTGCCTTCAGGCCATGAGCGCCGCTCCATCTCCGCACCACCGCAACCCCAAGTCACCTCCACACGTTCTTTGCTCCACGGCGACTGCCGCCATGCATGTCCGAAAGCCGCCTCACCCCGCCGGTCTTGGCCGTTCAGCAGCGAAGCGCACTGCACGCTCCTTCGCTGCTGGGCCGGGAGCTCTGGCGCCGCCTTGTCAGGCGCCTGTGCTCGCTTGCCGTCTTTGTCAGAGAGCTGCCATGGTACTCGCCTGCCCCACGGGACCGCGCCATCCATTGCACCGCCCGTCGCTACCTCTTCCGGTTTCCCGCGCGCGCGCACGCCCTCAGTCAGCGCCGCCGGTCACGAGCGCCGACGCACGTGGCCGGAGCTCCACACTCTGCCTCCAGCCATGCTGTGCCCGCCTATGGATACGCTCGGCAGCGGTCATGCCGCGATGCCTCCTCCTCATCGCCGTCGACGGTCTCACGGCGGATTTGGTCACCGACCGGATCTCCGGCAGTGCTCTGTTCTTGTGAAGGTGAGAAGGTGAGGACGTAGGAATGCAAATACGAGATTGTCCGAGGGTCTAGGTGTAAATTACGAGACTCATATAAATAGTGGTTTGGACCTCGGGTTGATTAGCGAATAAAGCAGGGTTGTTTTCGCATAAATCGCCAGGCCGGTCTGTGGGCAGACCGCCTGGGCCGATCGCCCACCTTGGGCTGCTTTCATGGCTGCCGAGGGCCATGCGCGTTATCCCGCACTGGGCGGTCGGTGGCCGTCATCATTTGATTGGCCCATTGGCGCCGGGCTTTGGCGTAAACTTCTTTGGGCCGCTCATGTTGGGCCGACTTTTCTTTCAAGATCTGCTGCTGGGCCGACCTCTGGGGGCCGGCGCTGCTGTCATTGCTCTTCTTGTTCTTTGAAATTTGATAGAACATGGCCGACGGCCTTCCAGTTTCTACTGTTTTGATAATATATGTTTCTAGTTAACTTGTAAATTCAAGATAAAATTTTGTAAGCGTCCAAAAACAGTGAAACCAGTTTTTGTTGAGTCCCTAAAATCATAATCTACCTAGTAGTGTAATTCGTTCACATAGTTTGATGATGTTTTTAGGATCTATATAATTAAAATGGGACACTTAATGTTGTAAAATATAAACTTGTAGGGATTTTTCGTGGTAAATTGGTAATAGCGTTGGATCTGAAATTTCTACAGTAGATCCCTGACAATATTAGTTACTCACCATAAATTTTGTAGCTCTAGAATAATTAGTTGCTAGATAAATAATAATGTCTTATTGCGAATAAAGAAACACCGTTGGTTTATATAACTAAAAGAATTGTTGAGAAATAACGTCTTATGCGACAACATGGATATGTAGCCTAAGTACGGTCGTCGTTAAAATGAGTCCGTTAGCTTGAGAGGCGTAAATTGTGCTTTACGAGTCACGATTGCAGTCGATTAATTATGTCTTTGCATTTGCATCACATTGCATCTCATATAGGTACGATGATGGATCAACAGATCAATTAGAGGAGGATTGGGAATCTGAAGATGGTGTAATGGTATTCTCTCCAGGAGATGATGCAATGAGCTTTCTGTTCAGTTGATGGTGGATGATCTGAAGATGCAGATACTAACTTTTAATATATCTTACCCAGGCAAGCCCTGATGCATAACCCCTACTTTTCTGCAGTTTAAATTATATTTGTGCATTAAGTTTTAAGGAGTTGAATGAGACCCACTTGCATATATATCTTTATCCTATGAGTCTTACTAGTATGACAGGATCGTGTAGATTGTTATGCTACAGGACTCCGGTAGAAGTCGAGTGATTGCCTGTCACTCGCGAGATATAGGAAATATGTTACTATATGATTATCACTTGGAATATATATAAATGGTGAAAAGGAAAAATGGTGACTGGGCAGGGATATGGTTTGGGTATTGGTGGGTGTAAGAGGTTGTGTCGCCATGGACACGGGGCATGGCCTGGTTACACTGCTTTCCCTGTCTGGTCGGTTAAGGACCGATCGTTGCATGACTCTAGGCAGGTCACAGACTTATTATCCCTAGCACATACTTGTGTATGGGCGCTTGGAAGACTTGTTGCTCTCTTGTCGCGGATCCGGCTCTTTCCGGACCGACTGTCAGGGTTTTTTTTTGGTGGAGGAGGTCCTTGCACCGCACTGAGTCCGCGACTCAGGGGCGGGGGCTTGGAGTCCCAGTTTGGACGGGGACCTGGACACCCGGGACAGGAGAGTGATGGGTTGGTCCTGCTTGTGCCTGGGGTACAAGCGGGGCGTGTGTTTTCGGGGTACCCAGCTGGGGGCATTGATTCGCGAATCGCCGAGCGATCCGGTACGGCTTGTCTATGGTTTAGCATCGTAGTAAGAACTGAAAGATGAAAGATGGAAGATGGACAAAGGAAGTCTGATTGCTTACCACCTGCTTGAAAGTAGTACAGGTGATCACATAGAATGGTTAGTTAATGAACCAATGCGGCTATTAATAAAAATAAAAAATAAGGACGCACGCTTAGTAATGCTTCCTGTAAATGCAACCCACAAGCCAGATAGCCTTGCATATCCTTGGAGTCTTTTATTTTCTCCTGTCGGGTAAGTCTTGCTGAATACAATTGAGTACTCAGGGTTTTATTCCCCCTGTTGCAGGTAACTGGTGGAGGCTTGAGCTGACCTTTGTGTGTGGATTCCTCCTGGTGGGCTCAGAGAGGATTTTCTTTACGCTGCGATCGTAGTTGTTATTTATAACTCTCACCAAATGCTTTTATAAATAGAAGTTTAATAATCTGTTGTCGTAGTTTATATATCAATACTTTATCATGTCATTAATAGAGGTTTATTTCCGCTGTAACTCTGATCACATGTTTATATTCCGCTGTTCAATTAAATTGTTTACAACTCTGATAATATGATTTCATTCCGCTGTTATGTTAATAATTATTATACTCTGATGTTGTATTAAAAGTGGTGTAAGAAATGGTTCAAAATGATGTAAGCTTTATTCTCTCATTTGTGATCCTGATGGCAAAAATGTGGATTTTCGGGTTCTCCCTTGGGGTGTGTCCGACGGAACCGAGTAATTTAGTGTTCTCCCTTGAGTGCTTAGTGTCTAATGGAAGACAAGCACTCCTGTGAGGCATTAGATTAGGCGGTTCTGCCACATAGATGGTTGCAAGAAAGCATGAGTACAGAAGTTACCCACGAAGCTCTACCAGTTGACCAGGAATTTAGCACGGCCTATGATGAAAAGGCCCTATCAACTTCTGGGGTAGATCCGACGAGAGAAAAAAGGACTTTCGGAATTCATAATCATACAAAAGAAACACAAAAAATCTATGTCTTCACCGGTTGCCCCAGAAGGTATTGATATTTTCTCTTTGATGGATTAACCTAGAAAAACTGCTAACTATTGTTGTATACTTTAATTTAATCCTCTTTTTTAGATTATGTTTGTACCAATACTGATAGAGCCATAATTGAATCTGTAAAAAATTCCATCTTCACCTGGGAATGAGAAGCTTGTGCTCATAGATCATGTTCTGGTGTCGAGAAACCACATGGAATGTCTTTTTCAGCCATATGAATACTTGTCTGACGAGGTAACAAATGCAAGTCATAATACTCAATTAAACATTGCCAACTTCAATGCTCTTTCTCTCTAATGGCGAAATGTATGTAGGTCATAGATGCTTATATTAAATTGCTGAAGGCCCAGGAGGATTTGAAAAAGAGGCCAAGAGGTACAGTCTATCTTGAAACTGCGTGCTTAGTTGCAATTATGAAGCGGGATGGAGAAAATGATGAGATCATTGAAGCCAATTACCCTAACCATGGCACTTCACAACGTCCTGGTTTAGTTCAAAGGGTGCTAGCTTACTTGAAGCATGACATGGTAGCAATTTTTTTAAACGATCTATTGGTCTTTCATTATCAATTTTTATGCCTAGCAAAATGTTTATTGTTTGATTTGATATGTGTTCCTTTCAATAAATGTTACAAAAACACATTGGTACCTTGCTGTTATAAACGTCGTCAAACGTGAGGTTTAGGTGCTAGACTTTGTGGGCGAGATGTTCGAACGTGTTGACCTCAATAAAATTGTGGGTATTTTCTAACACAGCTATTTGTACACATTTTATATTTTAGAAATGCTGATTGAATCGTTCTTCTATGAACAAATAGCGAGGTGGATTGCAGAAACAGATATATTTCATATTGGAGGAGGCAGGCCCGAAAGAGCACAAATGGCTAGATGTTGAGGTTGATACCTGACCGATTAGAGATATTTTTCGTGGCAAATTATTACAAACAGATGGATACGTCAGAAATAATGGCATTTATATAAGATGAATTTTATGTGTCTTTGCCTTTTTATCTAATGTGAGCTTGAACCTCTATTAATGTTGTATATAGTTTTTCATGCGGTTTGTTCTTAATAAACTTTATGGAGTATTGGACTAGGAACGATTTGTCAGATGAGTTTAATCAAGTAAACTATGCGTCTTACCACAAGTTATGAGTGTGCACTAGCTGTGGGTTTTTAATTAATAATTAATTAGGTTCATATTATCGTGCAGGATGATATGAAAGAATTTAGATTGAAGCTTGCGATGATCTTGCTATCGTCAGAGTTAAACAAACGAAAGGGTGCTCCATATCTTGATAGGAATAAAAATATTGGAGGCCCAAACGACTGTGCCATAATAGAGAATCCAAAGATGGCTGATCAAGTGTCCACGAAAAAGAGAAAATATTATGAGGAAGCCGAATGCTTAGTGGTTCAAACGGGCACCCCTCAACACATACAAACTCAAAATAAATCCCCAGAAGTCCATGCCAACCAAGACCCTGATGAGTTTTGGGCATTTGAGGTCATGAAAGACATGCCAATGAATAACGAAGAGATGACTGAGTTACTGTGTGATTATGTCGTGGCAATTCAGGATGAAGCGACATTGAAGTAAGCTACATGTTTATTTTAATTACTTTATTTACTAATAATAGTGTGATATCTTATATGACGAAAACCATCATCTATGTCTAATGCTTTGCATAATGCCTTGGGTTAAAGGTTTTCATCCCTCCATGATTGCCCTAAGTGTCAAGGACCTACAAGAGTTAATGAACAATCGAAACATCTCTGAGAACTGTTTCAACTTATGTGTCTATTTTTAGGCAGCTCGAGAGTACAATACAATGAAAAAATATAATAGTATTACGAAGCATCATATGGACCTGAGATTCTGTGTAAGCATATTTTTAAAATTCTTATCGTGCTATATTATATTATCTTATTTGTTGTTCTCCTAATTATATAAAGTAGGCCAAGTTATACTAATTCTGACTCTCGATATCATTCTCTTTCAGAAAATGTGTGCTTTAACAAAAATGTCAGAATACCGTAAAAAATACACTAAAAAAGAAATGGCTGCTGCGATTGGTGTATGTGAGGATATGGAATACAGCTTAGTACAATATAGATATGTAAGTTGCTTGCTCCTGCTTTTATTACTTGTTTTCTATATACTATTCTAAACGCTACCATGTTTGTAGTTTTTTTACCATGGTTGCACGTTCAAAAGTATATGCTTTATGTTTTCGATCAGAAGGAGAAGATGCTTATCATGATTGATCCTAGACCTATTGAAGACTGGTGTAAAGACACACTAGCGCTAATGTATGCCAGGTACAATCTTGGATTTACCTTGCAGTACACAGACGCAGTGAATGTACATATTCCTGGATGGAATAAAGATGTCTTCAAATGAAAATTTAGACAGGAAGGAAACATTGCAGAGGACATAGATGGATAACTAACGTAGAGTCACTCTAGCTTGCAATAATAATACCTACGATTTAACTATTTCTATATATCGTTGATCGTGAATCTTGCCACAGACACTTAAGTGGATATCTTATTCTACATTATATGTTTACGTGGAATAGATCAAAAGCCACACATATTTATACGGTGAGTATAACACTTTGTTTTAAGTTTTTGTGGAAGATTTTTCAAGAGATGCGGTATTACCCATGTGACAGCCACTAATATTGACATATATACTCGAGCCTGTGTACAGGATGGTATGAAGATGCGACGGAACTTATTCGTGGATTTATTGGCGCACGAAAGAAATAGATATCGGAGATTTCTTTCTGCCGATATAAAGCATTATCTTAGGCGCATCATGGAAAGGTCTATAAAGTAGAGTTTATAAGCCTGTGATGCCGCGCTCTCCGTGACTGTTAATTTCATAAACTTTGATTTTTGGATTAACTGTAACTTTAACGTTGTTATTTAATTTATAGTATTGTTATCTTATCGTGCGATCCATATATTTTTAGTACAAAAGTTTAGTTATCCCGTAGCAACGCATGGGTACACTACCTGCTAAATAAAAAAGACAAAGACAGAATCGCCTTCAAAATGGCTTATAAAAGGTCAGGGAGATAAGATGAACGGTTTTAAAAGTTAAGAGGGGTGTTTTGTTCGGTTTTGGAGTTTAGGGAGAAAAACAAATTTTTACGAAAGTTGAGGAGATAATATGGACTTTTTCATTTTATTTTGCCCCCAATTAATCGTAGCCGCGTGTTTGCTGGTCACACTATCTGTACAAGGCAAACTGGCAAGTGGTGGCAACGAGCAAGTTTGGAGAAACTAGTGGCTTTGCTCACCGGCGAGCTCGGAAAAAAATCGCATGGCGTTGCAGCACGCCAGTCCAGCTAGCTCCACACTGACCACTGGCCGTCATGGCCGGAGCTCCGCAGCCGTCCTCCGTCGGCCACCGACGGACTCTAGCAGCCGTCTGAGGGTGCAGGCGCAGTCGCAGAAGCCCACCGCCGGGTCCCGTGGTGGCGCGGGAGCCGAGACGACCGCGACGTCGTCCTCCTCACTCTCGGAGACGCCGTCCTCAAGGCCGCCTGGTACGGCTCCGAGCTCCTCGGCATCGCCGCGTCGCTGTTCCGGCCCGCGCCGTCGTCGTCGTCGTCTCCGGAGGGGGACGCTGGCGGTGCCGGTGATGTAGAGGGAGGCGCGGCGGCGGCCCTGGACGGCGCGGGAGTGGTCGAGGCCGTCAAGGCGGACTTCGCGCGGTCCTACTTCGTCATAGATCTGAATCTTCTCTGATGAACTGACGAACGATTGATGGCATGCGTGGTAGAGCTTAGTTCTCTGAGGATAGAACACGCGTGCGCGTTTTGGTTCGTTTCGCACGCAGGGGATCTCACGCTGAGAGCTTACGAGGAGGACTGCGAGTTCGCCGATCCGGCGGGCTCCTTCAGAGGCCTGCGGCACCAATTTTGGGTCTCTGCTCGAGAAATCGAACATGAAGCTCACCAAATGGGAGGACCTGGACCTGGAGGTACGTACGAACTGCATCTCCAGCAACCAAGTTTATAACTTTGTAATTTGTAATGTGGCGATGTTAATCATTGGTGGTTAAAAAAACAAACAAACAAAAATCCACTGATTTGTGCCGCTCCTCGTTGCATCCGGTTGCAGGACAAGTCTATCGGGCACTGGCGTTTCAGGTGCGTCATGTCGTTCCCGTGGAGGCCTATCTTGTCAGGTGATTCCTGTTTATTTCATGTCCGATTTGTATGCTTATTCCTTAGTGGTCCATTCAAGCCGTTGCTCGGTTCTCCGGCTGCGTTCGCTTTCTTTGATTTATTGTGAGAAAAAGAATGACTAAAGATGCTTGGTTGGTTGGTTAATTTTTAAATGCGAGAAAAATACTATTCGATTTTTTCGATGAAATAAGTCACGATTAAGTAAGAACGAGCTGAATGCTCGTAGGGCGAACGGACCTATATATTTGCACCTGTCCTGACATGGTGTTTACTGACATCCTGCCGTTTCAGCAACCGGGTACACGGAATACTACTTCGATGCTGAATCAGGGAAGGTGTGCAGGTACTGAAAACTTCGATACAGTTCTGTTCAGCGATCCTATTTAGGGCTCAGGAGCATCCAAGCATATTTGTAGCTAGCCGCTCGATAGATAGATGTTCTATACGCGTATGTGGCGAGGACTGACAAGCCCCTCTTGTGAATCCAGGCACGTAGAAAATTGGAACGTTCCAAAGATGGCGCTCCTGCGGCAGATTTTCAGGCCGAGCCGAAGGGTCTGGGAGGGGCCCGGCCGCGCGGTGTTGGGCCTGTTGGCTCACGCGCCCAGAACCTGAGCCTCCCTTTCTGCATGTGGGCTCTCACAATACCATGGTCCACCCGTCACCAAGTCATGTTGGAAATTCGCTCGCACGAGCGGCGCAGAGGCACGACGAGGCGCATAATTAGCGGACCGTCGAAGGCGTGTCGATCCATCCTATGGTATTCGTCCCCACTCCAGCCTGTGGCGTCGGCGGCGATGCTCCGGTCTGCTGCCCGCTCGCTCCGGCTCCGGCTCCGGCTCCGGCAGCCCCTGGAGCAGCAGCGGTGCCTTCTGGCAAGGCAATTCCTCAGCAGCTCCGTACCCACCGAGGTAAGGAATCTCCTCCTCCAGCCTCCTCTTCCTCCTTGTTATTCGGGCTCGACTGGTTAGGGTTTGTCGAGATAGGCGACCTGAACTGAACTGAACACCACGGCTGTTGTTTGGGCCCAGGAATTACGGATCTGTGGAATTAATGGCGCATGCTAATTTAGTTGGACCCAATCACCTGAATTGTCCACCTGCTGTCTTAGATTAAGAAAGGTGGTTCTTTTGGGGCTTTGCTTGAATTCCGTTTGACTGATTGCCAAATTTCTTTGGTCGCGTTTAACTGCAACTCAGATCCGTCTTGTCTTGTTTCTATTTGGCTGCAGCCCCGGTGTATTAGTTAGTTTTAGGGTTAGGATTGGGTTTGCCCAGGAAGGGAAGCTGGGGCTGGCTGGCATGGCCACTGCGGTTTATTGGGTCAAATCCATTTGGCCCAATCTAGCTTCCTTAGCAAACCCTAACTATAAGACATGAAATTGCTGGCCCCTTCACTCCCGTCCCTCACACACGCCACACCTCCCTCCTTTCTCTCTCACCGCCATGCTCTATCGGCAGGGCTTGCGTGGACCACCACGCTCCATCAGCGGCGGCTGCGGGGGCTGGGGCCGAGCCCCTCCAGCAGCGGCGGTGGCATGAGGCTCGCGACGGCCGACACAGATCAAGGGCGGCATCTGGGCTTGTGGCCCGAGATCTAGGACCGGGCTGTGACGTGTGCGGATCCGACAAGGAGCGGTGATAGCGCACGGATTGGGCGAGCAGCGGTGGCAGCGTGTAGATGGGCTTGAAGGGCCTCGTGGATGGGCTCAGCAGGCCGCATTGATAGGCTCGCTGATTATTTATTTATTTAATTTATTAACAGAGGCAGGTATTATTTCCGCCTCTATAAATTAGGATTTACAATGACGCGGAAGTAGAGACGGACACCTGCCCGCCTCCATTAACACTTTGACCGCCTCAGAAAATTCTTACGGTAATAGTAGTGGATGGTAGACCAACAGCTGTCCTGTGTGGGCCAACTAGAACCAGCGAAGCTGTCACCGCTAGGGGCGGAGGGAGGGTGGGGCTGAAGAGGGCCAAGCCCCCCCTCCCAATGGTAGATGAATTTCTCTTATGCACATGTTATTTTGCTATATAATTAAGCGAAAACATTGATGCACATGTTATTTTGCTATATAATTAAGTGAAAATATTTATGCACATGTTATTTTGCTATATAATTAAGTGCACTAAGTCTTCTTGGTTATGTGAAATCTCGGAATTTCTACGCCATTTCCATTTCATGTTTGTAGCAATGCTAATGCACAAATGATACACAAAGTATAAGCTTCTATAATAGTATAATTTCAGTAATCCTCCACTTCAATTCTCTTCCTCACTGTTCTGATTTACTTGCAGACACTAGGCCTCCTAAGGAGTTCTACACATGTCAGAAGCTACAGCAGTCAACTTTCTGGTTATTACTCTGACTACCCCTATTTTTAGTATTTGATCTCAAGTATTGACTATAATACATGCGTTTTTCTCCAGCTTTGATTCCAGCTACTTCCCAATGCTCAAATCTGACAAGGTAAATATCAGATAGCTGCTCTAGTTGATGAATATAGATGTCATTACTAACCTCATGCCAAATATTTTTACATCTGTCTCCCTTTTTATACATGTATGTATTACATTATTGTAATATTGTAATTGAATTTTGTAGAAAACGTTGTTACTTACCTAATTCCTCTCTGTACCAAGTCTGGAGTAGGTCATTTGCTTCAGACAACGGTAAGGCACAATAGCCTTTTGAGGCGGATAGTGTTTGACAAATGTGTTCCTTGTTATGCGTTTATAAAGTTATGTTTTTCGTTCTATATAGGAGACAAGTTTGAGGCTGTTGTGCCCTTCATGGGTGAATCTGTAACTGATGGAACTCTTGCTAACTTCTTAAAGAGTATGCCCCCCCTTTCTCTCTCTCTCCTTCCCTGTGATAACATTTTCTTTTTCTTATATACAGAACCTGGTGACAGAGTCGAGGCCGATGAACCCATAGCGCAGATTGAAACTGATAAGGTATTGGAGGCTTCTGTTTGAACATTAGTGGAACTTCGTATTTGCTAGTGGCCATAACCACATGACTTTTCCTTTTGTTCCAGGTCACTATAGATGTTGCAAGTCCTGAGGCTGGTGTTATTGAAAAGGTGAATTGTTTTACTCCTTCCTAGCTTCCAGTCTACTTTCATGGCAATGCTTTACCTTTACTCTGCAGATGTCAGGAATACACACTCATATACCATGCTTATCTGCTCGTTAACAGGATCAACAGCTGTTCACATACTAAGTGTTGCTATTTCTGACTGTTGTTTACAGCTCATTGCTAGTGAAGGTGACACAGTTACTCCCGGCACTAAAGTTGCAATCATATCCAAGTCTGCTCAACCTGCTGAAACACATGTTGCTCCATCTGAGGAAGCAACTCCAAAAGAATCATCACCGCCTAAAGTTGAAGAGAAACCAAAGGTAGAAGAAAAAGCCCCAAAAGTTGAACCTCCCAAGATGCAAGCACCAAAGCCAACTGCACCATCAAAAACGTCCCCTTCAGAACCACAGCTCCCTCCAAAAGAACGAGAGCGGAGGGTAAGGCCAATATTATCCAATTACAGAGTTCAGATGTTGTTGAAGGACATGCACATATTTTACCATGATATTGCAGGTGCCGATGCCAAGGCTCAGAAAGCGTATTGCAAACCGGCTTAAGGATTCTCAGAACACCTTTGCAATGCTGACTACATTTAATGAAGTTGACATGTAAGTGTTCTCACGTATTCCTTCCAGTAGATTGCTACAGCAGATTTCTGTTTGATCAGTTTATATTTGTGCTCCTGTCATCATTGCAACTGTATAAAATGGTGATACCTGTTTCTGTCTTACCATATTTTAAGCAGTTCAAAGATGTGGCCTGTATTCAGGCAATAAAGAATGTAATCTGTTGAGCTACATGGCAATATATTGATCACTTATCCCTACCTATCACCCTGAATTAACAAACATGTGCTAACCTATGTTAGATGAAAATATATATGATTATCCTCTATATGTATGAATGCTTATAGAACTTAGTTTTTTTTTTATTCAGTAACACTGACAAAAAAATCCTGTCATTTATTGGGCAAATATCTGGTGTGTCGTTGTGCGGCTCAACTTATTTATGTTCTTTTATATGTGGACTTCAATAATAATTATCTTTTGGCATGCCATTATGATTCCTTGAAGGCTGTATTGGTGTTTTTTTTTATCTTATGATTTTATGATGCAGGACCAATTTGATGAAGCTTCGTTCTGATTATAAAGATGAATTTGTCACAAAGCATGGTGTCAAATTGGGCCTAATGTCTTGCTTTGTCAAGGTACTTGCCAGTCTGTGTTGCAAAGTTTTTGCACCGAACATTTATATGGCTGGCTAATTCTATTTATTTTGGCAGGCTGCTGTTTCTGCACTTCAAAACCAACCAATTGTCAATGCTGTCATTGATGGTGATGACATCATATACAGAGACTATGTAGACGTCAGTGTTGCTGTTGGCACGTCCAAGGTACCATATTGCTTGCTTGCTACTCTGTTGACTGCTGTCTCATCTTCTTTCTTGTACCAAAAAAAGCCAAAATGGCCTATAGTTTGGGATGGAGGGAGTATTTACTATGTATATAACTAATTGGAATCTTTTTCAGGGCCTTGTGGTTCCTGTTATCCGGGATGCTGATACCATGAACTTTGCTGACATTGAGAAAGGGATAAACAACCTTGCAAAGAGGGCAACTGAGGGGGCGCTCTCAATTGATGACATGGCAGGAGGAACATTTACCATCTCCAATGGTGGTGTCTATGGAAGCCTCATCAGCACACCTATCATCAACCCCCCACAGGTAACTGCTGCACATTTATCAGTAGTGACACATTTTGTAACATGCAGATGTTTATTGATCTGAAATGTGATCTATGTGAATTGCAGTCGGCAATTCTGGGGATGCATTCCATTGTGCAACGCCCTGTGGTTGTGAATGGTGACATCCTCGCGAGGCCAATGATGTACCTCGCGCTGACATACGACCACAGGCTGATCGACGGCAGAGAGGCTGTCTTCTTCCTGCGGCGCATCAAGGATGTGGTCGAGGACCCCAGGAGGTTGCTGCTTGACATATAAATTCATGCACAAGCGCTCCCCTGCCAGACTGTTTTGTGCTTATCAGGAAATAATACCATGCAAATTTTTGACTGGTGAAAAAGAATTACTTCCTCAGGAAGACAAAATCTGAGCTGAGGATACCGTGAGGTTTTTCTCTATATAATCGTAGAAGAGAGCAGCAAACTCAACTCAATGTGAGGTCATGTTTAATTTTCGGGATGTTCCATTTCGGGATGCAGTTCCCAGTCGTTTTTATTTACCATGCAAGAGTAATAGAGGCTGCTGCAGTTTTGTTTGTTGGTTCACAATTTCGCCTCCAGCTAGCCAGTCTGCAACTAAGGAGTCTGGGTTGTATAACATGTGACGTTAAAACGGTGCTCCAATCGCTCGCTTTGTTGAATGGTCTCGACGTTTGCTTTTTTTACTCTAGCTGTCACGTTTCCTGTGGCTACACGTCCATCTAGGGCCTGTTTGGGATGGAGTAAAACCAAAGGAAAAGTGGATGAATCGAGTCCAGAGGAAAGGTCTGAATCGAGTCCAGAGGAAAGGTCTATAGGGTGTTCGCTTTGAGGAATGGTAGTCTATTTTCTTTTCTTATTTTGTTTGGTTTAAGGAATGAAATGGATTGGTGTACCATCACCTCGTTTCTCATAAACTTACTAAGGAATAAAGTCATTTCACCAAATATAATGCATCATCTTATTAGAATGATTTGATTTCTCCGACCACACCCTCTATTAGAGAATTGTTTGTCCCGAATGGAGGAATGAGTTTGGTCAAGAGGAAAGGAAAATTGTTGTTTGGAAGGGAGTACCGAGTCTCTGTTCGAGAGGAAAGGAAAGCTCTCCTTCACCAAACAGAGGAAGTCAAACATCCGCTGTGAGCTCTGGTTTTTGCCGTTGAGTTCTCGCTCTGCAGGCTTGCACCTGCTGCTGCCAATGAATTAGGTCCAGCTCTCATTGACTTGTGGCCACTGAAGCTACTCCTGCTTCTTTCTTTCTTTTTTAAGCTTTTGAGGAAGATAGCGATCTGAGACAAGGGTGAGTACCAGTGGATAATATAGACTCTGTTCGCTTGAGCTTATCAGTTAGAATCAGTCCTATTTTTCAGCCATGGAAACTATGTTTTTTTCTCACAACAAATCAGCCATATAAATCAGTCGCAGCAACAATAAGTCCTGCAGATAAGGGCCATAAATCACAAGGACTGACTGTGGGCCCCTATAGGGGCCATGGTTCACCATTCACACATTAAATTAGTTATGTTTAGTTAGATTTAGTAGATGATATTCACAATTCATGTTTCAAAGTTCATTTTCAATCCCCGTGATCCAAACCCATTTCTATGTTTTTTATGTATTTTTAATTCTCTTTCTTCATACTCAACTCCTGTATTCTCTACCATCTCTCTGTTTTTCAATCTTTTATTCTAGAGCCTATTTGGAGCAGATGAATGGAAAGAGCACATGAATATGATGAATGAGAAAAGGCAAAGGAATATGATGTGGGTACGTTATGCCAGTATCAAAACTTTTAGGGCATGTTTGTAACGGAGGAATGGGAAAGTATAGAAACGTGACGAGGGTACAATATCAAAATGTAGGATTGATAAATAGAGAAACAAGAGTGAACATAAGAATGTAAGGAAGGTATAAGAATCAAACATAGTATTGAAAAAAAAACAGAATAGACAAATGAGATGTTTGGAACATAGGAACTCCAATCCAGAAATCAGAAAACATGCATAAGATTAAAAACATTAGTGCTTAATACAAGATTGATTATGTTCATTTTAGCACATTTATACAATAGATTTTAGTTGGTCAGGTCAGAGTTATCTTTATATATATATTTTGGTGGTTTTTTTTGTGAAAGTACCCTCCTTATTTCTACTTTGTTCTCATACGGTCATCCGTTTATCTCCAAGCTCTCTTTCCTTGCTCCCTCTCCTCTCGGCCACAGACAGAGAGGCCATAGTTGCACGGCCACACCTCTCTCTTCCACCAGACCACCACCCTCCTTTCTATCTCTACACCACGGGCTTGCCTCGTCCGTGAGCGAAACTTTGGCTTGTGACGAATTTATTCCTGTGTTTTGTGCAAGAAACCAAAGCTTTCTTTTTTTTCTCGAATACGCAAAAGATTTGCGTATCATTGTAATTAAGAAGAAGAGTTTAACCATATAAACGACACGCTTCTGAAGAGCGCGCTAGGTGGTCTCACAGCTATTATTGGACCAACCTAGCAAATTGTTACAAACTTCGATATATACATAAATGGTATACAACCAAACTAAGAGCACCGCGGCAACCTAAGGAGCTGGGCGTCGCCGCTGCTGGTTGCACGACCCTCCTCCGCCATCCAAGAAGAGCGCTCTTCTACCCGCTCTACTGTTGGTCGCTGGGAACAGCTTGTCCAGAGCTACCACGCGGCTCGGCGTCAAGTTCCCTGCGAATATGGCATCATATGTTCCCATGGACGCAGACGACACTGGAGCTGCCGGCAGCACAATGCCCATCCTCTGCATGAGGAGTACCTCGCCCCACTTGGAGGTCGGTATGTGCGCCAGCGGCTGCGCGGCAATCCGTCTGCTCCTGATTGGCAGGGACCTTTTGGTTGCCGCCTTCTGCCGTGGTGGAGTGGCGATTAAGGGCGACCTTCGCTTGAGGTGCACCTCCTCGGTAAACCGTGCGAGACACCGAGCGGCCTCGCGCGGCGTGGACGTCGCGTCGCTGGGGTCGGTCGTGGCTTGGCTATCCTGCTGGCCGTCCTTCGTCGGCGTAGAAGGGTCGGGTGTGGCTTGTTCGACTGAATGGCCATCCTGCGTCGGCGTAGAAGTACACGCCATGTGCTTGGCCGGCTCGAACCCAGGTGACCAGACCTCACCAACCTCCCCAGGCGCCACGGCACTCGCGAGAACGGACGGTCCCATCAGCGAAGGCGTGTCCTGCACAGGCGACGACAGAGGCGGATCCATCGCGCACCGAGTAGCCATCACCGGAGAATTGGTGACCACCAACGAAGCTTGAACCTCCTAAGGGGCGGATGCCATAGCATGCAGGCACCCAGGCATCGGAGTGGCCGCTGGCCGGCTCGCGACGAGTAAGGTGGCAAGCTCGTCTAGCATCGGGTCAACCGAGACGAGCCAAGTGGGAGGGTCTACGCCCACGCACAGCCTCCGCCAGCGGATCTGGCTCGAGGAAGCAGCGTCGAAGGAGAGGTGTCGTTGGTGCGGCAGGAGCGCCCATGCTGATGTTCGTCGCTGGCTCACCCCTGCGCCGCCGACGTCGTCTCCGGCATCGACAGTTGCCGTCGGCACCCCCCACGCCCCCTGTGTGGTCCTGTCCGAGGTCGGTGGGCTGCTGAGGGGTGCATGCTGGGAGGCCGGTGGGTTGTCAGCACTGATTTGAGTGGCGAGGCAGGCCACCACCCTTCATCGCCGACTTGGACGGCTTGCAATCCCTTGCGAGGTGGCCGAATCCACGGCACCGCAGGCAACGGCGTGGCAATCGGCAAGTCGTTATTCGATGCGAGTAGGAGAGGCAGTTGAAGCATCTGTCACGGAGCTATGTGGGGATCTTCCGAGCAGCTGTGCGCGGACCTGGGCCACGGCGGGGCTTAACTGAGATAGCTGCAGGTGCCGCCTCCTGTCGAGGTAGGATCTCCCACCACCCATCGGCGTTGGGGGCAGAGACCCTTCTGCGGGCGCTGAGGCGTCGGTGGGCAGGGATCCGACCGAATCCATCGGACGGAAGCGGCAAGTCTTGCACCGCGCCTAGGGGGGCGCGCCCGTTGCGCTCGCCTTCGCCGCGATAGGTCTCGTCCGCGTCCACTCTGTCGCGCCCCAGAACCACGACTAAACGAGTCTGGGCGCGCACGGAGGACGCAATGGCTGGCTTCGCCTGGTGACGAGTGGCCTCCAGGTAGGTCGCGGGGTGGTCATCATCGGTCTCCTCGCCATCGTCGCCCGCCCATCGCCGGCTCTTCGTACGCCCTCCCGAGGAGCATCCTGGGAAGAACGGTGCGCCATTTTTTTTGTGTGTGAAAGGAGGAGCTAGGGCGCTTCGGCGACGCCGCAAAGCGCGCCTAGATGCTCTAACCATTGTATATGGCGTAGGGCGTGAGTGCGGCGACATTGGCATCCAGCCCCATCGGCGGATTTGAGGGGGCGATTAAGCGCCGCTCTATCTTTGCTGGGCCTCGCCGCCGTCGGTCGTCGCGTCGGTGGCGGCGTCCTCTCAACAACGAGACGCCTTCGAGCCTCCGGTGGCGTTCCAATGAAGGGCTGAGCGAAGGAGAGAGCTGGACGGCGAACTGCGGCTAGGTTGCCGCGACACCGGGCTCCACTCCGTCGGGCGGGTCGACGGATCAACGCTTTGGGCGCCGGACCGCGTTAGAGGCAGCGCGGTGGCTCCTTCCGGCCCCGGCAGCGGATGGGGCGGGGGCGCTCCGGATCTAGCCTCCATGCCCGTTGCAAGAATAGCAACCTTTATGAGCTTGGCGGCCGTCGTGGTCCGTGGCTGGCGCAGGAGTTGGGGATCGCCGGTGCCAAAGGCGGCATCCAGGGAGCTCGGAGGTGGCGACGTCTGCCCCTGGTGGCGCACGGACCGTGGAGAGCGTGGTGGCGTCGGAGCGTCGCAACTTTGAGGGAGAGAGGAATGGAAGGGTTGACGCGTGGTGGGGGAGGAGGAGGAGGTGTGGCAAGGGGCTTAGCACCAAGTGTTGGCTGCCGGGGCTAGCTCTTAAGCGCCGTGCGAAAAAGATGGTCCGCGACGGGAGGGGCTGAGGCGCCTCCAGATCTCAGGGGGCCTGTCCAAAACTACTCGTGGTGGCATACAGTAACCATGGGGGAGGGGTGGGAGGGTGGGGAGTGGGGGCGGGCGCTGGCGCTGGTGGCGGCCAGCGCCACCGGCGGCGGTGGGGGAGAGGCCATCAGCGCCTCGGCCCGAGGGTTCGGCAGGAGTGGAGCCGCAGTCCTTCGGTTGTGTAAACACTTCTCAAAGCTTTCCTTTTGAATAGGAAGCTGTGTTTCTCGGATCCAAACACCATATGACATTAGCAAAACACAGGAAAGACAATCCTTTGACATTTCTGTGAATAAACTCCATTCCAAATATAAAGGGCGATAGGTTCTAGTCTCAGTGCCCATATCTTTTGCTAATTATTCTTACAGTGCTAACAAAAATCGGGGTAAGAAAGTCTCTATGGTTTGAATTGCACATGACATACATATGGAAGGGTGATGATCCCTGCAGGTTATCGATCGTACGTCTACTCTACGTGTGCGCATGCAAGACCGACC